>CM077246.1:32699471-32969471 GCA_039654775.1 Spinibarbus caldwelli | reverse complement strand
GGGTATCAGCTCCAGCTGTTAGAAGATATTTTAATACGTTAGAATCATTAAAAAATAATTATTTTAGTTAAACAGCATATTTGTTCAGCAATAACTATGAAATAATGGTCATAACATCGTCTTATCAAGTAACTGTACGAAGTTCCAGTTCAAGCTCCGCCTACTTCCGGTTTTATCCAAATACAGATACAGAGACGAATAATTTTGTGATTGTTACAGATACAAATACAAATACTGGCTTCGCTGCACACCCCTACTGATTTGTTAGCGCTTGTGGTGGTAAGCCGTTTGAGGTTGAATGAAGCTAGGAGTGGAAGTGAAAGCTAGAAAGCTGAAGTCTGCAGTGTAAGGCTTCTGAAGATGAATGCTGAAGTCACCAAAGTCTACAAGTGGACTGCCATCCACAGAGAATGAGGACAGCAGCCCATCCAGCTCCTCTATAAAGGTGCTCAGTTGGCCAGAAAGGCGATAAATTACTACAATATGGAGTTTAACAGGTGCCGTTACTGTTAAAGCATGAAATTCAAAAGAATTCTTATTGCATAAGGAAGAATGGGTTGAGTATTTCCAGTTATTAGAAATGAGAAGACCAGTACCCTTCCAACCTGACGGGGGGTGAGAGAGAAAGGGAAGCTGTTAGAGAGAACAGCAGGGGTTGTGGAGTCTTCTGGACGAATCCAAGTCTCAGTCAAGCCCAAGATACCAAGTGTAGACTGAGAAGCAATGGCCGGAATGAAGTCTGTTTTTGACAGCTGACTGACAACTCCAGAGACCCACAGAAAAAGAGAGAGGTGCAAAAGTAGAGGTGAAGATAGAACACAGGTTAGCAAGATTGTGTTGCCATCTGTGTTTGATATTAGAACATTGTTGAGAGAGAACAAGAATATATTGGAAACTGCCACCTACCGGACTCTGCTTGAGAGGTAAGGAAAAATACACTTACCTGAGATGATTTTTTTTTAATGTTTCTGAAATATATGATTGCATTCTTGAAAACAAACTTATTGCATTATTGAATAAAATATTTGTTAATTATCAAAGAAAGAAAAAAAAAAAATAGCCATAATATGAACCAGGGCTGGGCAATTTCGTTCCTGGAGGGCCACTGTCCTGCAGAGCTTAGCTCTAACCCTGATCAAACACACCTGAACCAGCTAATCAGTGTCTTCAAGATCACTAGAGAGCTACAGGCAGGTGTGTTTAATTAGGGTTGGAACTAAACTCAGCAGGACAATGGCCCTCCAGGACTGAAGATGCCCAGCCCTGAATTATGGACTATTATAAATGCTGTGATACTGTGATTACCTTCTTATATTGCTGAGTTCACCAATAGTTTATGTTGTTGTATATGCTATCATTGTAATCCTTGGCCATCAAAACATAGGGGTAGACATCACCTTTTGTGTGTTATCATGTTTGGTTCAGGAAATAAGTCACAAAATACATAATTTGGTTATGATGGAAAGTGAAATGGTCACCATGGCCACCACGAGGTGTTTTTGTGATGGCTCCATTTCTAAAAGTGTTCAGAGCCCCAATCTGTACAATTGTACCAAATGTCATGCACTTATGAAAAAGTGAACATTTCACTTTAAATTTTGCACATATCAAGTGGACACTATACACACACAAACACACATTTTGAATTTCATTTTATTTAGAATTTATATATACACTTTTTTTTTTTTTAGGAATTTCATTTTGTCTATTTAACTGTGATGTTTATTTAATTTTATTTTGTTTTATTTATTATTTTTTCTACAAAGTAACAAAATTGCACAAATCAGGATTTTAAACTACACTTAGACATTTTGGGAGCAGCAGTACAAAAAGTGCAAACTTCATCTAAAATGAATAAGCTCATACAATATTTATTGAAACTACTGAGGTTGAGGATCAACATTCTCGGAAGGTTAAGCACCTCTTTTCAGTGTCCATTTGCTGAAAATATAAATAAAATAAAAAAAGCTTTTTTAAAAAATCTTATTTGTACCCTATTCATGCTATATTTATATATTTTTTCCTTATATATATATATATATATATATATACACACATACATACACATACATTAGCCAATGCTACCATGAATGCTACAGACAGTACATACTGAAATGAAGCCTGCTGTCCTCAAAGGCAGATTGTGTGTTGTGGTGTGTGTTTGTGTCTCATCAGGACGCTGGACACTCATAAGAGTGCAGTGCTTCACTGGCTCAGGCTGGCGAGCGTCAGATGAGATCCCGCAGGCGTCCCTCAGGCTCTGCTCTTACTCGCCCCCAAAATCTGCACGCTCTTTATATTCAACAACATCATGTGCATTTTCTCAGCATTGATGCTGGTGGGAAACGATTAGATGGTTTCATGCTCGAGTCGTCTTTCAGCACGGTCCGCTGCGCTGTGAACATCTGTACCATCTTCCTTCCGCCATTGAGCGCTAATATCCGGCTGATCAACCTCTGCACTTCAGGGGTTTCTCCACGTTTGGAAGCGCTGGGGTGCCAGAGGGCACCGTGGGTCTCAAACGGAGATCATATTCATGCGATCTGATGATCCCTTATAGTTCCCATAGAAACACTGTCTGAAGGAAGTGATTCCAGTGAATCATCTGCTAGAAGGAACCAGCAGAAAGGTTTAAGGAATGCTTGTCAGTTGAGAGTATCTGAAAGGTTTGGGGAGTTAATATTCATCTGCTCTTGTCGGAAGCCCGTCTTAGATAACGTACCACATTTAGCCCGCACCGCTGTCTTCTTCCTTAGAAAGTGTTTAACCAAGAGGAAATAATTTGTCTTCCAGCTGAACAAGCTGCAGGATAATTCAGGTTTTGTTTTCTTCCCTCTCCTGTTCTGTAGTGCTGTTTTAAGCGTGCGGGAGGAGGCGAGTGAGATGATAGGCCAGACAAAGAGCTCCTTCTCTGGCACTGAACCCAACATGCCAGAAGATGCTCTCTTCCAGAGGCCACGCATACAGACTCGCTTTTTCTCCTCCTCCTGACTCCTGAACCCCACAGCAATTTTCTGGCTGCCTTAATAAATAGTAGTAATATTATTTTTGTGAAAGCAGCAGCCTGGCTCATGGCGGGTGGGGATGGAGGGAGCGTTTCTGAACAAAAAGAGCTGGGAAACTAGGGCAGAACTGAAGAATTGGCTATTATTTGGAGAGTGTGGTGCGCGGCCGTTGCCAAACGCCTCGAGAGACGTTCAGTAGCACAGGCGTAATTGCTAATGAATCCTTCAGGTAGCGCGGATGGCATCTGCCAGGCCGTTAATGGAGGAGACGCTCATCCTGAATCCTGCTCGACTGAGACTGAGAGAGGAGGTCAGATCTGCCCAGGGTTCACAGAGCTGAGAGATGCTTACAGTTCCTTCTGCTAAATATAGCCCTGTTTCTCTTACCTTCTAACAACACAGTAAGAGGCGTTCACACACACAACGCCTTAAAAATATGAGACACAGGCAGTGGAGTGAAAAGAAACACAAGACCTTGAGACACCGTAAAAGATGCTGGACGTCTCGTGTGTTTGCTTACAAAAACCATAGGAAAGTAGTGCAGTGGAATGGAAAAAATGTGTTCTGTGTGAACAATCCCTAAAGATTCAATAAATATAGGATATTTGCAGTATTAATATACAATAAAGGCATTGTAGGCCAGCTCTACTGACAGCATCTGTTAACTAGAGACAATCATTTGGGCTTACACACTGTGAAACATATTTGTGAATGCAATAACATCAAGGCTTGTTATTTGAGCTGTGAAGCTCTTTATAGCAGCGGGAAGATGATTCTCTGGTTAATTGTTCTTGTGTGGAGTTTATGCTGTGTGAATAAGCAATTCTATTACACTAGTCTCACGTTAAACTGGATGTCTTTTAATGATTATTGCCTTGTCTCATAGACTTCCTTTATACAGTAAGTGCATTACTGTAAACAAGATTTGAGACATGGGTTAAAAAATAAAAAAATAAAAAATAATTGTTACTTGAAAATGAGAAATGTTGCCTCAAAAACTAGCTGAATATATTATATAATTTATATAATAAAATTTCAGTGAACATTAATTTTTCATTTAGTTTAACTTGGCTAAAATAACTAAAACATAAATAATAAAAATGGTATAGACAAAATAAAAGTATTTTATTTACAAAAAAAAAAAAAAACAACAATACATATATACATAAAAATGACAAAAACAAAAAATTACTAAAACCATGACAAAACAAAATGACAAACTTTAAAATCAACTTTAAAGCAATAAATAACAATGTTGTGACTGTGTCTGGATTGCGTGCATTAAAGAGAAAGATGAACAGCAGTGTAGTTTGTGTGTGTGTGTGTGTGTGTGTGTGTGTTTGCTGGTGACTGCTGGTTTCTGGTGTGTGTTCAGTGTGTCGTGTGTCATGAGCAGGACTGGTGTGTGGAGATGGACTCCTGCCAAACATCAGCCACAGTGGACGTCATTAACAGCCAGAGAAGATTAAACGCTCGTTTTGAAATACAGATGTTATGGATAATTACCTTTGGGTATAATTGGAGCTAATGTGAGAGCAGACACCCGGAGAGCTCGCTCGCGCTCATCTGCTCCTCGCTCTGCCTCACATCACATCTCTTATGTGTCTTATTTGTTTGACTGAGCATCATGAGCACAGTTATGTTCACAAAATGGACCCAGTCTGTTCTGATTCATTAAACAACACATGAACCAAATCAAGATGTTAAGAGCAACATAATCAGGACTGAGTCGGGAATGTGTGTCACATTTGGATTGTCTTGCACAGTAACTTCAGTGGAAGAGTCCTGTCTTTGTTCAGATTAACTTTCAGTGAGCCTTGTAATAAATCACATGTAGTAATAATAATAATAATAATAATAATAATAATAATAATAATAAGGCCTATTTTATGTATTTGACTCAAAGTGTGGTATACTTACATTTGCACAGACACTGAAATGTAAAATACTGACGTAATGACAGCATCTAAACCATAAATAATTTTCATATGAACAGCTTAACATATTTCAATATTTAGATGAATATTTTGAGTAAATGTTATACATCAAACTACCTCGAGGATCTGCTGATTGGGACGATGCCAAATCTGCCGTTAACCTGATCACAAATCACATTATAACCTGACAGTTATATGTTGATTTTTCTATCTCATAATTGGTATTTGTACTGTAAATTATTTATATTTCTAGACAGAGACTGAATTTCTAAATTCCTGGTCTGTTATGATGCCACTCCTTCAATAATGATGTTGCAGAGATGAATCAAATGTCACAGCACATCAAGATTATGATTTCATTTCAGTAAAAGCTGCATTTAGTCTCAGCCTTCTTTAAAATAACAATTACTTTTTTTTCCTTTTTGTAAATGTAATCAGATGCATTGATCACAGTGTCATTGTAATAGATGCTGTATAAAACTGAAAATCTGGTAATGTCATTAAAACTTTATTTGTTCAGATAATTATATACAGTATCAAGATCTTCCAAATTCAAATTTATGTAACAAAAAAGCAATGATGTGTTACTTATTTGTTTGGTAGTTTATGTGCTCAGTTACCAATCCAATGTCAATTTTAATAAGACTGATATGAAACACTTTTTTTCATATTTTTATATATATATATATATATATATATATATATATATAAAATGTATATGAAAAATGTCCATGCTTACATTCATTTTGAATATAATTTGAAAATGTAAGTTTTTGAATATTTGTGTGGTCAGAAACAGCCCTGACTGTCCTGTTAATTATATCAATAAGTGAAAAGCAGTAGATCAAGGGCCTAGACCGAATCCAGTGACTTGTTCATACAGGTGCATCTCAATAAATTAGAATGTTGTGGAAAAGTTCATTTATTTCACTAACAACTCAAATTGTGAAACTTGTGTATTAAATAAATTCAGTGCACACAGACTGAAGTAGTTTAAGTCTTTGGTTCTTTTAATTGTGATGATTTTGGCTCACATTTAACAAAACTCACTAATTCACTATCTCAACAAATTAGAATATGGTGATATGTTGATCAGCTAATCAACTTAAAACACCTGCAAATGTTTCCTGAACCTTTAAAATGGTTACACAATAGCCTATACAATCATGGGGAAGACTGCTGATCTGATGGTTGTCCAGAAGACAATCATTGACACCCTCCACAAAGAGGGTGAGTCACAGAAGGTCATTACTGAATGGTTGGCTGTTCACAGAGTGCTGTATCAAAGCATATTAAGTGAAAAGTTGACTGGAAGGAAGAAATGGGGTAGGAAAAGGTGCATGAGCAACAGGAATGACCACAAGCTTGAGAATACTGTCAAACAAAGCTGATTCAAACACTTGGGAGAGCTTCACAAGGAGTGGACTGAAGCTGGAGTCAGTGATCAAGAGTCACCACGCTCAGAGGTCTTCAGGAAAAGGGCTACCAAGCCACTTCTGAAACAGAAACAATGTCAGAAGCCTCTTACCTGGCCTAAGGAGAAAAAATCTGGACTGTTGCTCAGTGGTCCAAAGTCCTCTTTTCAGATAAAAAGTAAATTTTGCATTTCATTTGGAAATCAAGGTCCCAGAGTCTGGAGGAAGACTGGAGAGGCACAGAATCCAAGCTGCTTGAAGCCCAGTGTGAAGTTTCCACAGTCAGTGATGAATTGAGCTGCCATTTCATCTGCTGGTGTTGGTCCATTGTGTTTTCTGAAGTCCACAGTCAACGCAGCCATCTACCAGGACATTTTAGAGCACTTCATGCTTCCTTCTGCTGACCAGCTTTATGGAGATGCTGATTTCATTTTCCAGCAGGACTTGGCACATGCCCACACTGCCAAAAACACCAAAAGTTGGTTAAATGACCATGGTGTCGGTGTGCTTGACTGGCCAGCAAACTCACCAGACCTGAACCTCATAGAGAATCTATGGGGTATTGTCAAGAGGAAGATGAGAGACACCAGACCCAACAATGCAGATGAGCTGAAGGCCACTGTCAAAGAAACCTGGGTTTCCATACCACCTCAGCAGTGCCACAAACTGATCACCTCCATGCCACGCCGAATTGAGGCAGTAATTAAAGCAAAAGGAGCCCCTACCAAGTATTGAGTACATATACAGTAAATTAACATACTTTCCAGAAGGCCAACAATTCACTAAAAATGTTTTTTTTTTTTTATTGGTCTTATGAAGTATTCTAATTTGTTGAGATAGTGAATTGGTGGGTTTTCTTTAAATGAGAACCAAAATCATCACAATTAAAAGAACCAAAGACTTAAACTACTTCAGTCTGTGTGCACTGAATATTTTTAATACACGAGTTTCGCAATTTGAGTTGAATTACTGAAATAAATGAACTTTTCCACGACATTCTAATTTATTGAGATGCACCTGTATATTTTGCACTGACTTTTGGGAAACATCATAACATGGTGAAATGTGAATCATGGAGCTGAGAGTACTTTAGTCTTATTGGTTGTAATTAAATTAGTCGCAGTATTTAACAAAGCACGTGCAGAAGTTTGTGATGATGGGAATCAAACTGTTTTTGTGGAAAACTTTCAGCTCACTTGTGGGCTCGGTCACAGTGACACAGAATGGGACAAAATAGCAAGGATTCCTGACAGACGAGCCGAACACAGTTCACCGCAGAGCTTCTGCAGCGTGTTTCCAGTCGACTGAAATATACAGATGTGCATGCTCTGGTTTCATTTAGCATCTAAAAGGATTACAGCTATCATTTAATTAGAGTTGAATGCCTCTGAAAGCCTCTCGTGAAGTGTTGGTTGTGTGGATGTGAGGCCCGTGGAGCACATGTGAGGGAGCATGTGCTTCTCTGAAGACATGCCTCTAATGAAGCTTCTTTAATTACATTTTAATGTACCTGAGCACGGCAGCTGCGCCTCTCCTCACTCACCAAACTACTGTTAGTGCCTCACACACACACTCGTTAGTTTGTGAAAAGTGGGGACATCCCATAGGCGTAATGGTTTTTATACTGTACAAACTGTATGTGCTATTGTCCTACACCTAAACCTACCCCTTACAGGAAACTTTCTGCATTTTTAGATTTTCAGTACACTCCATTCTGTGTGATTTATAAGCGTTTTGAAAAGTGGGGACATGAGGTAATGTCCTGAAAAGCCACCTTCTCCTTGTAATACCTGTTTTACCCTTGTCATTATACAAATTTATGTCCTGACTTTTCACAAAAATGCGTACACACACACACACACACACACACAGCCCTGCTAAACAGTCTGGTCTCTGCTGCTAATAACCTCTGATTAGGAACTGAGATGAACGGCTGGGACGCAGAAGGGCCGGACCCAAATTTTTAGCCTAGACTGGTATTAGCATACAGATAATATGGCCGTGCTATATGCTACTGGATATTTTAAAATATAAGTATGCAGTTTCAGTTGGAGATATCAACACAGAAAAACAAAAACAAATAAAAAAAAATAAAAACAATGCGTTTATGAAGTAAATTAATTTGAGCAAAGGTAAATTACTATAATTCTTTCCCCGCCAAACACAGAATTTTCCATTTTCACTGTTATACGCTATTACGCATCTCCTGAACGAGTCCAGAATGTCCCGATCAAAAGCACAGGCAAGGAAGTTGAAGAAACGAGCGATCTCATATGTAAGCATATGCATATGAAAAATACCGCGATCATCAAAAATAAACAGCATATGAAAACTGCCTAATGTTACAGAGTGAAAAGTCAATCCAGAAAGTTTTGGGATACTGGTGGAAGCCATCTGCAGCATCTTTGCTTTGATAATAGTACGTGGCTGGTTGATACACGGCTTCATCCGTTTCTCTTCTGTAGGGCTTTAGCCATGATCAGCCCATCAGGACAGTGCTGGTGCTATCTATGGCCACACGTGCTGCTTACGGTCTCTGATTGCAGTGATAGTTCTTCTGGAGTAATATGGTGGCTATCTTCTTACTCGTTGATAATACAGTTGGTCATTCTTGCTTATTTGTTTTCCCTCAGTCTAAAATATATCTGCACGTTAAATCCTCCCATCTGTGTTTGTGGTGTTAGTGAGGCCGGGAGATCTCTGAGCTCGTCAGGGTTCGCTCTCATCAGTTCCAGAAGAACAAGGCACACATTTCACACTGTGAGTCTTCTTACAGTTAAAACATTACATTAACATCTGATGGGCATCATTGCGCTGGTTAGTTTACTTTATTCAGTTGATTTACAGGGATAGCTGTCATCGCAGACGTGACTGTGATCGGCTTTGCTCTGTTACCTTTCATGCAATGAGTGTGGACCTAAATATAATACGATGATCATCATTTTTCGTGATTAGTTAATCTCAAGTTTGACATCTATTATTTATTTAATTTGTAAAGATGTTACTCAGTCATAGCAGTGTTCATTTGGTGTTTAATGTTTATTTTCCCATCCTATCTTCTGTGACTCGCTAGAAGAGAATCACTGCTCTACAACAAATCAAAAGGCAAACATAGCTTTACATGTTTGGCTCCCGGTTGTCTGCTTTCCTCTTCTGCTAAGCATCTCAGCTATAAATACTAATTGGTCACCGTGGGTAAACACACAGTTGCCTGCCAATGCAGATTGCATTTACTGAAAGACTAAATGTCATCCTGGGGCTTTCTGAAGTCTCCGTCTCATACAGTCTGCAGGAGCATCGGCATCTTTCATTAAACGCTCTTCAGTGACAAAACCAGGCCACAGTCAGTGCTGGAGTGAAGGCTGATGAGGAGCAGATAACAGGCGAATGCTTAAGTCTTAAATCATGAATTGAGTCTAATAAGGGTGTTTAAGTTATATCTATCTATAACTCCATATACCCTATACACTGTAAAAATGGTTTGTTGACAACTTGACCTAGCCAAGTGATTCTGTTGATTTGACTCAGTCAAGATTAGCAGACATGAAGTAATAAAATTAATTAATCTTACATTTAGTTGTTGAAATAGCACGCTGTAATTTGAGCCACCTTACTATAGTGTTTCATGGCACTTTTAATGTGAAATGTCCACTGACTGTCACTAATTAGCATGTTAAGTTCTCTCTAAAACAGTTAAATGTGGCCACGTTTTTTACACATATCACAACAGTTCAGAAAGTCCGGTGAGTGGAGCTGAACGGCTAATGCTATCTTGGGTTTGAAAATAATGCACCTGCCCTAAACCACACTGTGAGCAAAAGCAAACATATTCTGCACACATTTTCTGAAGCAAACATGCAGTTTTAGGTTCCTTCTGTGAGGTGCTGTGTCAGAAAAGCATTATATGGAAGCCTTTCGTTTAGATTTTGTGCTGTACAACAGAATTACATCACAGCTGCAATCTAAAAGGTTTTGATACAGGAGCATCTTCATTGATGCATTTGAATACTTTATACATGGAGCTGAACCTATTTTCTTTCTGTTTGGTGTGAGATGTTTGAATTCAGGTACTTGTCAGACAGTTTTTTTCGATGGAGCAGGAAAGCACTTCAGTAAGCATGCTTTGACTGTTTACTCTCTCAAACCACCGGAGAGCTGAAAGTGTGAAAGTGAATCTGTGATGTGTGTCTGTTTGTGAAGGGCATAAAAGCTTTTATTAAACTGGAGCTGTGGTCATGACTTTACTAAGAGACTCTCTCTAAGTGCTTCTCGACGCTCAGGATGGGCACAGCGCCACAGTGAAAAAACATCCGCTCATAATAAATGCCATTGTCATGACACGGTTTAAAATCAGCAGATACACCGTTCTCGGCTGATTGCGGAGCAGCTTGATGGTCAAGACCCTGAATTTGTCCTTTCGCTGAATGGTCTGACTTTTTGTACAAAATCAAGGTCACTCTTGGCAAGAGGGTAAATGAAGTTGACCCTTCAGGTCAAGGTCTAGCACTGTAGAAATGAAACAATAGGCCTTTAATATCAGCCGTGGGTGAAAACTATCTTCACGACACGTTCTGAGGCGGTTACGTGTTCTTCATCGTTTTCCAGTGAGATTGAACACAGATCAGTGTTGCTGCAGATATCCTGAGAGCACTTTATTTAACTGTCCTGTGCTATGGGTTAAACGGGTTTCAAAGGGCAAGTTTTGAATATGATACCACTATCATCTCGTTGTAAGCTACAAAAATGTGAATTTGTGAAAACAGTGACATCATGTGTATTGTGTGTTCTGCGTATGTGCGCAGTGTTTCTTTACAAAGTGACATTGCATGAATAACTCATATTTCTGAAGACAAAGATGAGCCAAAGGTTCCAAAACGAGGGTCGTTTCAGTGAGAATAATCGAACATGCATAACAGAGAGCACCAAACACAAACAACAAGCCAACCAAAGGAACACAAGTACTAAGGCAAATTAATGATACACAGCTGAAATCAAATCAGTAACCAAGGAAACTAAAGAATACAAACTAAAAGTCCATGATAAAGAAACATAACTCTGACAACAATACAGCATTTTTAGTCATTTTCACAGATCCGAGAGAACGGGGATCATTTTGAAAATGTCATCTGCACTCAAAACTTTTCAAAAATAGAAAGGAAAATCTTTTCCATTTTTAGTACATTGTTGTCACGTAAACTTGCCCTAAAAACATTCAAATGTTCTTTCAAGCAAATTACCATGACTACTTTGTGATGAAAGCACAATGAAAAAATAAATAAATAAATACATAACAAATAATTAATTAATAAAAAAAATTAAAAATAAAAATAATAATAATAATAATTTAATAGGCTAAAGTGACCTTAACTGTGAAAATGCAGTTTGGTGTTCTGTTTTCTTTTTTACCTTTCATTTTGGTGGATATTTAATTGCAGTACATGTTTCTCTGATGTTTGTGTTTATTTATTTATTTATTTATTTATTTATTAACACATGAACATTGCATGCTTAAAGTTGTCACGGTCCTGCTGGTGTGCCGTGGTTGGCCACCAGATGTCACTGTGTGTTTGTTTGAGCACATGGCTTGTTTGTTGTTGGTGCCATGTGCTCTCCTGGTTATTGTCTGACCCCGCCCTCCTTGTTATCTCATTATTGTTTCAGTTACTTCACCTGTTTCGTCCTCGTTTGTCTCCCCATTTATTCTCCTGGTGTCTGGAGTCTTTTGCTGTTTCGTTGTTTAATGTCAGATGTTTGACGTCGTGTGTGGATATGTGTGCATGTACTGCAGTTATCTGCCTGCCCGTTTTTTCCCCCTCGGGGTGGTTTTTGTTCATTTTTGTTTCTTTTTATTATTAAAAACACCCACTTTCTCCTGCACTTGAGTCCTCGCCTCATCTCTCTTCCAGAGCCCTGACAGAACGAAACAGCCAAAGGAGGACTCAGCGGAGAATGGGCTCACACCATCCACCAGTCTCTAATGTCAGCAGCCCCCTCTACCAACGCATCCTCCAGTTTCAGGCCCTGAGTTCCCTCCGTCAGCAGGGCACTGATGTGAGGAAGTTTGCCCTGAGGTTCTGTGGTGCAGCAGAGGGTTTGGGGTACAATGATGCGGCCCGCAAGGACCTCTTCAATAGTGCCCTTGAGGAGCCCCTCAACTGGTGGAGGATGAGGGGGTTGGACCACCTGACGTTTGGTGAGTTTGTGGAGTTCTTGGCACGTTCCCCAGCTAGGGTGGCTGGTGTGCCTCAGGCAGGGATCGTCGAAGCTGCAGCGCCTCCAGTGGTGGCCGACGAAGTTGCAGCGCTCCCAGCGGTGGCCGATGAAGCTGCAGAAGCTGCAGTGCCCCCAGTGGCGGCCGACGAAGCTGCAGCGCTCCCAGCGGCAATCGATGGAGCTGCAGCGCCCCCAGCGGTGGTCGACGAAGCTGCAGCATCCCGCTCTCAGAGACTGAGGAGGAACAGGAGGAATGCTTCATCCACCCTTCAAGGCCTGGAGGCTGTTCCAGAGCCCGCTCCAGTCCGTGAGCCTACAGAGTTCACTCCAGAACCTCCTCGGATCGTGCCGGCCACTTCCAGATTCCCGGGGTCGTTCTTTGGGCGCCCCGGGCTGAGACGCAGCATGGAGGATCCTCCGTTGATGTCGGTGAGGGAGGCGGTGGCCGCTCACGATCCTCTCAAGGCGGTGGCGCCCGCTCACAAAGCTCCCGAGGCAGCGGCGCCCGCTCACAAGGCTCCCGAGGCGGCGGTTCCCGCTCACGATCCTCCCGAGGCGGCGGCGCCCGCTCACGATCCTCTTGAGATGGCGATGCCCGCTCACGATCCTCTTGAGGTGGCGATGCCCGCTCACAGTTCCCCTGAGGCGCCGGTATCCACTCACAAAGCTCCCAAGGCGGTGCCCGCTCACAAGGCTCCCGAGGCAGCGGCACCCGCTCACAAGGCTCCCGAGGCGGCAGTTCCTGCTCACGATCCTCCCGAGGCTGCGGCGCCCACTCACGATCCTTTCGAGGCGGCGGTGCCCACTCACAGTTCCCCTGAGGCGGCGGTATCCGCTCACAGAGCTCCCGAAGCGGCGGCGCCCGCTCACAGAGCTCCCGAAGCGGCGGCGCCCGCTCACAGAGCTCCCGAAGTGGCGGCGCCCACTCACAAAGCTCCCGAAGCGGCAGTTCCCGCTCACGCATTCCCCAAAGCGGCAATGTCCGCACATAAAGCTCCTGAGGCGGCGGTGCCCGCTCACGTTCCTCCCGAGGCGGCGGGGCCCACTCACGATGTCCCTGAGGCGGCGGTGCCCGCTCACATTCCTCCCGAGGCGGCGGTGCCCGCTCACGTTCCTCCCGAGGCGGCGGGGCCCGCTCATGATTTCCCCGAAGCAGCGGTGTCCGCACGCAAAGCTCCCGAGGCGGTGGTGCCCGCTCATGATGTCCCTGAGGCGGCGGTGCCCGCTCATGATGTCCCTGAGGCAGCGGTGGCCGCTCACGTTCCTCCCGAGGCGGCGGTGCACGCTCACGTTCCTCCCAAGGCGGCAGGGCCTGCTCATGATTTCGCCGAAGCGGCAGGGTCCGCACACAAAGCTCCCGAGGTGGTGGTGCCCGCTCACGTTACTCCCGAGGCGGCGGTGCCCGCTCACAAGGCTCCCGAGGCGGTGGTGCCCGCTCACGTTACTCCCAAGGCGGCGCCCGCTCACAAGGCTCCCGAGGCGGTGGTGCCCGCTCAGGTTACTCCCGAGGCGGCGGTGCCCGCTCACGTTCCTCCCGAGGTGGCGGGGCTCGCTCACGTTCCTCCCGAAGCAGCGGGGCCCGCTCATGATTTCCCCGAAGCGGCGGTGTCTGCACACAAAGCTCCCGAGGCGGCGGTGCTCGCTCACGTTCCTCCCGGGGTGGCGGTGCCCGCTCACAAGGTCCCCGAGGCGGCGGTGTCGGCTCACGATTTCCTCAAGGCGACATTATCCGCACACAAATCTCCTGAGGCGGCGACGGTGTCGGCTCATGATCCTTCTGCTCTGCCGGCCCCGCCTTGGCCTCCTGCTCTGCCGGCACCACCCTGGTACCCTGGTCTACCTCTGTCTCCAGGCCCTCTGCCGCTACACGGGCCTGGCCCACCATCCCTCCCCCTGATCCGCCTCTGACCCACCTCCCTCCTAGACATTTTGATTTCAGTTTTAGTGTGTGGAGCGTCTGGAATCCGCTCCTTAAAGAGGGGGTTGTGTCACGGTCCTGCTGGTGTGCCGTGGTTGGCCACCAGATGTCACTGTGTGTTTGTTTGAGCACATGGCTTGTTTGTTGTTGGTGCCATGTGCTCTCCTGGTTATTGTCTGACCCCGCCCTCCTTGTTATCTCATTATTGTTTCAGTTACTTCACCTGTTTCGTCCTCGTTTGTCTCCCCATTTATTCTCCTGGTGTCTGGAGTCTTTTGCTGTTTCGTTGTTTAATGTCAGATGTTTGACGTCGTGTGTGGATATGTGTGCATGTACTGCAGTTATCTGCCTGCCCGTTTTTTCCCCCTCGGGGTGGTTTTTGTTCATTTTTGTTTCTTTTTATTATTAAAAACACCCACTTTCTCCTGCACTTGAGTCCTCGCCTCATCTCTCTTCCAGAGCCCTGACAAAAGTAAAGTAGTTGTGGAATAGCTTCATGAGCGCTCTTTTCCTCAGTCTTAATATAGTTCTGAAACATGAAGACAGGACATATTGAAGAGCTTGTCCCATTTTTTTAAAATAGCCAATAGCATTTTGTTTATGTCACAGCCTGGCAAAGACACACTCAACAGCTATTTGACTGCAGTATTTAACAAAAATGATCAAGCTGTAGATTTCCCCTTTGCATTTATTATGAATCTGTAGCTAATTGGTGTAATGACACAGTGTTACTACAGTAAAAGAGTGCTGGTTTTTAGCAGCAGTCAGGTTTAAAAGCATGTAATTTCTGTTGCTTCATGGCACCGGTGTTGTCTCCTCTTCTGCTCATTAGTGCTGTTTATAATGCCAGTGCTGTCGAAGCCTCCTCTATAGCGCTGTAAGCCAGCCGCTTGTTAGCGTTATCCCACTTATTACCAGCTACATGCCACAGAAGTAAAGAACTGGACACAGAATATGGGTTAGATTTGAGTATTATTTGAGTATGAGTGTTTTAGTAGCTCACTTGTAATAAACTGAAAGCTTCAGCAAAGCAGCAGCTAAAACAATACAGATATATATGTAAGAGATGATATAACGTTATCCTGCTTACTACACAGCTACTTGCCAAATAAATGACTCCATGAACATGAAATATTGATTTGAGTTTAAATTGTTTTAAAATCTGTTTAGTATAACATATATTATGTGAAAGCTTTCCGCTAAGAAAATATAATCCATTTGGATTGGATCAGATCTTGCTTACACCCCTGTGAAGTCCACTTTGCAGGGCACTTACAATTGATTGGAACGCACCTACAGTAGAGTCTAGTTTGTGTCCTGGCCTTCACGTAAAAAAAACAAAAAACAAAAAAAAAAAAAATACAAAAATAAAATACAATAAAAACAAGTTGCAAGTCACAGCAACACACCGCAAGCTCTTTGCACCCAATACAAACACACAGAGGTCACGTTCTGCTTCGTATTTTGCCTGTAGTTGTTGTTAATTGCTTCTAAGTAGGTGTGAAATAGACCTGCCATTGGCTGAAGAAACACAATCAAACTGGCCTTCAGTGTGAGTTTAGCGTCCTCTATAAGGCACCTTCAGTAATGAACAGCAGAACTAGCACAGTATTTACCACACCCTCCTTAAATCGCTCTCGTCTTATCATTCTATATAATAATTATTTAAAAGAGAAATGCGTCCAGCAGCAGCTGCCGGGGCCTTACATTCATCAACCTTCCTCCAGAGTCTCGTTCCACTCGCAGAAGGAAAGTGCAATTAAAATGATGAAGCACTGCTTTCTTGGGCCTCTAAACATGTTTCCCCTCGTCTTCGAGATTCATATCGCAAAAATCACAATGTAAATCTCCAGCACTTTGTCTCAGCGCTGACCTGCCCCGAGGCGGAAGGTTGTGAAGCTACTGTATATTCCTGTGTAGCACATGAATATAAAATTGTATGAACAAGAAGAAACTGTCCCCAGTTATGAAAGATTTCCCTTCAGCTCTGACAACTGACTGACAAACTCACGTAGAAAGAACAAAACTATTCAAAGCAAAATTAGACAACTGAAACCCTCAATTTAATGATTAGACTAATTCGCTTCTAATTTCTGTTTTATACTTTTATACAAACTATGCACAAAAGTGTCTGTTTAAAATGAGAACCAATGGTGTTTGCCGTCATTGATAAAATACTGTTGTGTTCTGGTCATTTTAACACAGAGAGTGTTTTCTTTCATCCAAAAATGCTATTATCACATTGGACTAAAACCTACTGACTTTGTTCACACAGTGTATGACAACTTGAAAAAATTGTGATAATTATTGTGCTTTTGCAGGGATTTTTTTCTGACCTAGTGGAGTCCCTGTTCAAAAATGACCGTTCTACAAAAAAACAACTTAGAAATCTCTTGTTATGCTTTATTATTGTCAAATATTGGATTGAATATAGAGTCAATCAGATATTGTATTCAGTCTACAGTTATCACAGGTGTTGTGTTTCTCTGTGGAACTGATTGATTGTTTTCCTGTTTGGTGAATTAGTGTTGAATTTCTGTTTTATTTCAGCAGTGTTGATGGTCTCGTGGTTTTTAAGACTGTGTTTAGAGCTTCCATTCTTCCTCTGTCTCCTCAGTAGTTTCCTTTCTGTTTTTAACTGTCAGTAATAATAATAATAATTTAAAAACAACCTTTATCATCCCTTATCACATACTGTCAACATGTCATGCAGTGACGGTCTATCTGTGTGAAGACTCTAAGCCACATGAACTGGAGGAGAGGTCAGACTCACAATCCGTTAAACTCCATTATTCGCATTTATTCCAGCAGTTAGAGACCTGCTCACTATGATATCGACATTAAAGAGCCCATATCAGTTGAGCACTAATGAAAAGCTCTTGTTTTGACAACATTTGTACCTTTTTTTTTTTTTTTCTGGGAATGTTATAAAAGAAAAATGGTGACCCCCCGTGCTATATCCCTATGTGCTACTTTAAAAGCTAGTGTTTACAGCTGTCCTGATGGGGATGGGGGTGTGTGGTGTTGCGGGACAGTGCCGTGGTGGGGTTTTTAAACAATCAAAGTGCATACTGTAAGTGTTATATAACTGGCCATTAGCGCGTCAGATCATCTAGTTCCTCACAGGGTTCAGTCAGTCCTCACACATGAGTCTTCCCACAGCATCAGATACTGAGAGGCGTGTTAAGGTCTGGTTTAAGGGTAGCGCTGTGGGCTACTGACCTGACAGTGGACACGCAGTAAAAGCTTTGAGGTCCAAGGCTATTGACTGTGACTGTAGCAGTATCCATCCATCCATTATGACCTGGACCTGTTATGTAGTTTCAGCAAAAATGTACTGTAGCTCTAGGAGGTGTCACAGTGCACAGTGCACTAATCAGAATCTTTCTTTAGTTGCTCTTCTTACTGATGCTGCTGTGTGTTATATATGCTTAATCTTGCAAATTACAAGGAACAGCTCAAGCTCCATTCTCCTCAACATCAAGATCACGGCTGGAGCTCCTGGACCTTGTGTTTGTGTGTCTGTTAGGAATATGCAGGACCTTTAACCATATAGTATAAGCCACCAGATTCATTACTGTTTGAAATAATCATATGTTGTGAACATAATCAAATTCTCAGAGTATCATTTATTTACACAACAACAACACAAGCAAGATCAATACTAGCATGAGCAGTTTCTGTGTGAGAGGAAGAGCTCTTCAGACGGATCACCTCAGGGATAACATCTTGATTTTATGGGTGCTTATTGTTTTAATGTTCGGCAGTCATTCAGTGAAATATAGTCCACAGTGCTGCAGATAGCTCACCGTGTGCTGTCGAACAGAGACAGGCGCTTTCTCTAAGGCCATTATAGATGGTAGTTCATAAACATAAATGGATATTATCTCTTATTGAATCTAAGTCACCTTTAATATGCACTGCTATCATGGGAAGTAATCTTTTAAGTGGACAGCATGTCACCTCCCATCAGGTTTCAGACTCTTCAACCACTGATTAGGCTCCTGAAAGGTCTGCATGATTAAATCTTTTCTTCATGGATGTGTTTGTCACATCAATCAATTACACGTATTAATGTGGTTGCCAGAGAGCAGTCATTTACAGTGCGGGCGTAGAGCACACTCACACTGGCTGTGAGGAACCATCTGCTTCCAGATGCTTGCTTCTTTGTCAGTCTGGCCACTGGATTAAATAAATACTTGCAATTAGTTGTTTGATTGTCTATGAGTGTGCTGAGATGTGCGGATCTCACAGCTTATGGGGCCCGTCTTCAGTGGCGGAGCCAGGATGTTTTCATAGGGCGGGCACAGAAATCTTCCTTATTTCAATATATAAATGTGTTTGACTGTAAAGTATTGGACTGTTTTAGTGCCTAAAACACAACTGAATACAATTAATTTTGTACTTAATTGTAATTAAGATAGTTGTGAATTAGATCAAGTATTACTGAGTGAAAATGACAATTTTTGTACTGTTCCTCACCTCCAGGTATTTTAATAAAGGGGCAGACTATAGCTTTATTGCTCAGTCAGCTTGTTCTCCATCACTCATGGATGAGACATAACTACATAGTTCAACGTTTAGTCAACTTTCACTGTATTTGATATAACCAATGAACTCTGAAAAAGTAAACAGCGAATGTTTAACATTTTATTAGTTGTCAAAATAAATTAAATACAACAGTTCTATCATACCTAAATTGAACTCTGTACAAAGAAAAACTGGTCTCTTTTGAATCTATTTTGTGCAAGAATGTGAAAATGTGCAGAAGTCAACAGCTCATAAATGTAAGAATGTAAAATGAGTTATTGTATTTTATGCATTTAAAAATGGTTTCATTTTCGGACTTTACAAATTAACGGAAAATTAGCACATATTTTCTAGTATACTGTGCTCACATTTACTTGTGCATTAAATTGTAAATAAACGTTACGTTGTGATCTCGAATTGCAGAATATTTTAGTACATGCATTTGAGAGACATCCTTAAATGTGATGCATATATACATGCATGCACTGTTTTGCAGCTTTAATTGCCTATTTGGTAATTTTACGATGACAGAACTATGACATTGTATGCTCATAGTTTCTTGTGAGGGTTATTTATGATGAAGTGATAGAGCATGTGTCTCATACTCGTGTACAGTTGAAGAGCTGTGAGCTCAGTAAAATGGCTGACAGAATGGGAAAGTTTGTTTTTCTGACATATAGCCAGAGGTGGACAGTAATGAAGTACATTTACTTGAGTATTGTACTTAAGTACACGTTTTAAGTATCTGTACTTTACTTGAGTATTATTTTGTCTGGAAACTTATGACTTTAACTTCACTACATTTGAAAGACAAGTATCGTACTTTTCACTCCACTACTTTTCCATCAAGGTCCTCGAAGTAGAAAGTCGTTGTTGTAGCAGCTTTGAAAGTCAGTGGGTGATTTTTTATTTATTTTTTTCTTCTTTTGACAGACTTTTTTTCAGACAGTCTGTCAGTAATCACTCTTGTAGGGCTACATGAAGTGATCTCCCAGCATTTTTTGAACACCAACCAGTTGCAAATGTGATATTTATTAACAACAATTCAAAAGTAAGAAGTTAATATTGTGGTATATATTAGACACGAAATTGTCTGATTTTGCAAATTGTTTGAAATTTGCATTTTTTAAATTTTTGTTTTGATGTCAAATAAATCTTGCTGTTTTGCTTTTTTGTTAAAGCAGTGTTGCTGTTGTAAAGTTATACAGCTACAGCTGTGTTGCTGGGTTTTAAAGCAGGTTTGATTTTTTTTTTTCTTTCAAGTCTATATTTACATATAATTTACATATATGTTTACAGCAATTTCAGTGTCCACTCAGTTCAAATGTGGATGAATGGCTACTCCTAGATGTGTGCGCACCCTGCCAGAGATGTGTGAGATCACTACCATGCTGTTTTTGTGGGGGTGGGTTGGGGTGTTCATTTTTTTATTTTTATTTTTTTAATTTTGTCAACTCACTTGTTTCATTTCTATGTGTCTAACATTCTATAAGCTCTTTACTCCAAATATACTACTATCTAGTCAGTGTATTCAGTAGGCATAATATACTGTAAGTTTCTTCAGAGGCATAAGGTATTGCAAGCAAAAATAAAACAGCACATTTTCATAAAAGGGAAATTTACTTTTGGTACTTAAGTACTTTTAAATGCAAGTTATTCTGTACTTTTACTCAAGTAAAAATCTGTCTTTACAACTTTCACTTGTAATGGAGTAATATTTGACCAGCAGTGTCTGTACTTTCACTCAAGTAATGGAGGCACATGTACCTGCGCCTGGCGCTGAGGCGAAGTTTGTTGTGGTCATAAAGAGATCCAGCAGTTCTGCATCTTAATAAACACACTTCTTGTCAAGAAAATTAAAAAAAGAGACAAAAACTGCAGTTGTGAGTGTCTTTAGCTGGAATTGGAAACTTCTGACATTCTTCTCCTCCACCTGTGCTTCATTTGACAGATGCCATGAAAAGGAATCAGAGACAGATCTTGTCTTCCGCATATTGTGACGTACATCAGAGTCTAATGGTGTCACGTCTATTTTGGGCTTTGGTTCATGTTTATGCCTTTTATTTTGAAGTGTTGTTAGTCGTGTGCTTCCTCTTCCCATCATGCCATCTCCTCGTATGGATCCTTGTTTCATGCGTCATGTTTTCGTTGGTTCATGTTGACTGGTTCCGTCTCATCATTGGTTGTTTTCTGTCATGTGGTCCCCTGAGTTTCATATTTAAGCCATCTTGTTTGCCAGGTTTGTATTTCTTGTGTCCACCTGCTGTCAGTGTTGTTTGGTTGTACAGCGGCTGTGGGCCGAGTGAAGGCGGTCACAGTGTGTGTGGCGTCGAGGGAAAGAAGCAGCGAAGCTGAGCTGTGTTTCTCCAGCTCTCCTCTCTCATGCTCACTCCAATCCAGAGTCTGGATCAACCAAAAAGCAGCGACTAAACTAACCATTTTATTCTAATGAGAAGACATTGTGTATTTCACTGTGTTGTAAAGTTAAAGTTTAGTGAACTCTGACCTGCAAATTCACATGATGGAAAGATGTGTGACAGTAGAAGATCTCAAAAACAATTTTAAAAACATCTAGCGGGCGACAAAATCCTCAATTATCACATGACAAAAAACAAAACAATACAACAGAACACTTCAAAACAAGGGCAACAAATCACATAACTAGAAAAAACAAATCAAAACAATCGGAACAAAAATACCTGACTGAAACATATCATCAAAACACAAATACAATCAGAATCTTTCATGAAGAAAGGGACAAATATCAAGTTCTTTGTTAAGACCATTAGGTGATAATATGTTCAAAGTATAAATCCAATAGGCTTCACGTTTTAAAAGCAAATTGTTAATATCACGCCCTCTGTGAGCTAATTTAACTGCTTCAATGCCAATATATTGCAGTGTGTAATGTGAGTGTTTAATGCTGGGGTCATGAAGCCTAACAGCACTTCGATGTTCAGCGTTACACATGTTTAGCTGTCTGCTAGTTTAGAGTCCACAACAGATAAATGACAGCAGAAGTCTCAGAGCATCATTTTGCTACCTTATTTCTAGAAGAGTTATGCTACATATGATTCTTTAAAAACCCGAGTTGATGAGCAGGATCTACTTTTTTTTTTTTTTTTTTTAAAGCTTTCAGATAGTTAGATAATGAAGATGTTTCTGGACACAAGCTGTGTGCTTTCTAAAGAATCATTTCCTAAGGATAACATAGACAGCTTTCACAAGGAGTTTTGTGTGAAGTTGAGAGCAGATTCTGAGTCGTGCCCACCCCCATACGGCTGTGGTAAATCAGCGCTGATGGATCAAACAATGCCTTTTACAGAACAGAAACAACACTGAGGCGGTTTGACTGGAGTCTGCCATCCCCACGAGCTCAATTGAAAGGCGCTTCCCCGTCTTGTTGTTCATGTCAGCGTCTGAACTCATAAGTGAGTGAGAGCCATGCATCAGTACAGCAGGGAGAGTTACAGCTGTTCTGAGGTCAGACGGACTCATATCAATGCAGTACAGCATAAAGGGGCAGAAGAATCACAGGTAAGGGTGAGTGAATGTGTGTGTGTGCGTTTCAAAGAGACAGTATTAAGGTCACACCTCCCCTCTTTTTCACACCTCGCTCGCCCACGCTACCTCACGTTGGCTGCTGAGCGCTTGTGATGATTCCAAAGGAAAGCATGTAGTGGTGATGTAGAATATGTCTTTGTGATTACACAAGGGCTCTGAAGATTCTCTGTATTGTCAAGTAATTATGGTGGTCATTAGTTTCTATTTAGGTAAACAGAACGTAATATTACAAATCAATGCATTAATTACACAAGTGAGCTGGAAAACAGCGCTTTGGCCTCTCCATCACCATTTGTGATTTAAAAGTTATTTTACATCAGTGCTTTGGTCCTGCTTTGATGACTCTGTAGGTTCGAGGGTCACTGGTGATAACCATATTAGAGTTACTGGATCTGTCATGCTGCACCAAAGCCTACAAACTACAGGAAGATCTTCCAGCAAAAACATATAACAAGCAAAAAATGTCATATGAGCAAGTAAGCTCTAGTAAAAAAATAATGTATTTAAATAGTTATAGTTCAAGTTTATTAGCAAATTTACTGACATATCATTCGAGACTTGCTGATATAAAAATAATTATTAAACTTTATTTGGAGTACTGCTTGTGCACAATATCTTAATATTAAGCCTACATATGTTTTAATGTCACTGTTGATGAGGATTGTATGATCTTTGAATAATATCAGCATTTAAATGCAAGATATTTAAAGTATACCAGTTTTGTATACTAAAAGAACAATTGCATGATAATTTGTTAAGTACATAAATATGTAAATGTATTTGTAGTATACTTAGCATGAAATAAATGGATTTCATATAGTTTTTTTAATATATATATATATATATATATATATATATATTATTTTAGTATATTTATTTTTCACTAATGTCATGCATGTTGCTGTGGTTTGGATCTTGTTTAGGCACAGACTCTGTTTGATGGCAGCTTCTCCAGAGTTCAGTATGACAATCTTAATGTATTTGCTCTTTCAGACTAGACCTGCTGTGCACACTGCTGCTGCTGCAGAGCCAGCACACAGACATGCTGCTGCGCAAATAATGCACCGCAGCCGATCTAGACAGGTGGTGCTGGGGAGGTGGAGGGGCTCAGAGGAACTCTCATAGTCTGATCAGTTATGGAATTGTGTTCTGTTGTGCAACCTTGAGGACATTAACTTTTAATGTTTAACTTCTCAGACACCCATGTCTTGTCTGCAGTGCCCCACCAAAATATTCATCCATCTGAAAACATAGACTTCTACACAAACTTAATCAATCCTAAATTGTCAACATATAAATGTGTTCAGCATTTTGCAATACATATTTTTTTCTAATTTTAATTTGTTTGTAATTGTTTCTGTACTGTAAAATAAATAAATCATTTTTCTAGTTTATGACCAGAGTTTCTGGTCATTCTAATCACTTGATTAGTTGGATAGATTAAAATATAGTGTATGGCTTCAGCAGTCTTGTAAAACCTAAGTAATGTAAATCTGTGGTGAAAAATTAGAAATGCAGTACACTGTAAATGTGCCACAGGGGCAGACATTAGTTATTTTGTTATGTTATATAAACCTTCAATCAATACACTTCTGCAACATGTTTATATCAGTCTGCATCAGTTCAGTAACTAGTAAGTCTAACTGTAAACACAAGAATGTTGCCAGGAGAACCAACCAAATTAGTGAAAGTATAAATATTTTAGTTTCAACATGCTAATTTGAATAGCCTTTAAATCCTTTGTTTTCTGAGATTCAACATAGCTTTTTTTCCCTCTCCCAAATATCTAATGTAAAAGAGGTTAACATAACTATATTAAAAAATATGTATTAATTATATAGCTAGCACTACATCACAGAATCTGCCACACATAAATGTATGGTCAGGAGATCAGAATGTGATGTTTGTGAACCTGTATAAAAATATACATCATAAGGATCATATTTAGGCATCCACACACTGATGTGCAGGAACTCTATTGTATTTTAGTTATTCTTCTGCTGATATTTGTATAAATATTCTTCAGCACAATAGAATATGTACTGTATAAGAATATAGAATTAGTGGTGCTGCTTTCTGTTTGAATCAGATCAGATATACTCAGTTCCCTGCTGTTCATCAGGTGATCAGGCTCCACAGCGATTGGCTGGAAGTCAGTTGATGGGTGTTTTCTCTCATCAGTAATGTGGATAATATTGAGGCATATTTAATGACACAAGAATGAAATTGCTTTGAAAACGCCAAATTAAACACTTTGCCTTTAGTATTTAAAATAATGTGTGATATAATTTTCACTAATGTGCAACTCATGACCCCTAAATAGCAACAGCAGCTCTGATCTCTGATGTTTCCCCTGCAGGTGCAATTTCACGCATTGCATTACTGCGAGTCCCACAGCATGTTGCATGCGCTGAGCTGATGCAGCAGTGCTGAACTCTTCTGAAGCGGGAATAAGCTCTCATGCATTCAAAATAGAATCGCTCTTTGAAAGAGAAAAGAAAAAGTAATAAATAAATAAAAACAACTTTGCAGTTGTGTCAGCTGAAGCAAGTCACATTAGGTTGATTGTCTGTTAATGGTATGAAAGAGCTTTAAAAGAGATCTGACAATTAGCACTTTCCTGTGTGAGTATTCAAAGCAATGTGAGGCAATTAACAAAGGTTAGTCGAAGTCGATGCCTGAACTGCAGGGCCAAACTAGAAAACTGATTTAATGTGACAGCCATTCAAAAACAGTTTTCAGTGTGTAAATGTACAGAGATGTTTCATCTGAACTCATGAGCGGCCAACAGCAGTCATACGGTCCGTTGAGTCCATCTTCCACTCTCACACCTCTATCCAGAAACCACTGGGTTTCACAGATCTGCTTGATGTTCGAAAACAGCCTTGTGTCATTGCAAAGTCAGATGGCTTTCTTTCAAAATTTGTACTTTTGCAGATTGTTCCACATTTTGCTCAAGAGAGAGATAAAGTGCTTTATGCTTTTAAAAAATGTGATGTCTTGAGAAGCCTGTTTTCAAAGTTAAAAGTCTTTTAATGTGACACGCTGTTTCAAAATGTGCCATCAATGTGAGAAAAGCAACAATGCGCTGTGGTTAAATCTGTAATCTACAGTCATCTAACACACCTCACTGAACTCATCAGTGCATTATTTTAGATTGTGGGAGTGTTAGATAAGGACATAAAGTGCAGTGCCGGACCTCAGGACAGGACTAGGAAGAACTGGTCTAGTGCACACTTACATAGATCAAACATTCAAACACAGTGGAGTAGAACACAAAAACCAGCACAGTTGATCAAAGACATCAGAAAATATCATAAAATGTATATGTGAAGTAAAATGAATGTAAATTTTATAAACAAACAAATAAATAAATAACTGTTTTTTAGTGTTTTTTTTTAGTTTTTTTTAATAAAAAAAAATAATAAAACTGCCTTGTACATTGCATTGGACTAATACTGCATTTCCATGTATTGGTGTTTTATTATTGGTCCACTATGATGTATTATTTTAATTTATCATATGACATAGTTCATTTATATTTGTCATCTAATAAATGTGCTGTTGCATCTTTGAATTACTGTTGGTCAGTTATAAATGTATGCTGAAAAATGAAATGATCTGCGTGACAACAAAAGCTCACTCATTCACACATTGTACTAGTTAGTCCGTACAATAATTTATGTAATGGCAGCAATGGGCTGCTTTTGATTAATATGACTTATTATAATATTACAGCTGAACCATTTGTCTTCTCTTTGGCACTGCACTATTCACACTCAAGGCCATTCGTGTTTTTTTTTTTTTTTCTATTAAACATAATGAGCTGTTTTATTGGTGCCTGTATCTATCTATCTATCTATCTATCTATCTATCTATCTATCTATATATATACAGTATATATAGAATTATTTAAGATCAGTTTAGTTGAGAAGCAATACTAAGATATTAATAGTTGTTTTCAGAGAACTTATCTTTAATAAATATAAAACCTGCAGTGACAGAGCAGACATTAGACTTCTCAGTGTGTGTGTGTGTGTGTGTGTGTGTGTGTGTGTGTGCACATGGTGTAATTTCTTTATTCATACCTGCCTCATATGAAAGGTGAGATCTGCCACTGATTGTCATCCACTGATATACAAGTTTTCATGTTTGCTGTAAATTGTCATTTCTTGTTTAGGTCATATTGCAAAAGGAAATGTTTTATTTTGATTTTTTTAAAGAAAGACACTGAATGATGAATGAATGATGATGATGATAAGTGTTTTAGTGAGGTGGCATCAGCTCGTAGTCAGGAGAACATGTTTTAGTAGAGCTGTTTGTATGTTTGATATGAATGAATCTGTTTCAGTAACGTCAACAGCAAACATCATTTTCAAGTACTTGCTTGATTCACATTCACCTGATTTATTCTAGTAGATTATACATTTTAGAAAATTGCATTAATCGAAAGCAAATCACAAGCACAAATATTGAGTAAATCAGATCATTTGTTTTTTCCCCCTGTTTTTCAGTGTAGTATTAGAGCCTTGTATTTTCATATTTACTGTATTCAGATATCGAATTCAGATTCCTGTTCATGTTTAATATTCCCTGCTTTTACCACAGGACTGCTGGATTCTGACCGGTTGACAGACGCTCTAAAGTGTCCAGTTATTTTTCAGTAAACACACAGCTAGCAATGAAACCGTTATGGTTTTTTGATAAATCACATTAACATTTCTTACAGTTAGTTCCCACAGTTATCATTTCACATTTAAATTTCTAAAAATAAATGCTGTGAATTATTTGTGCTTTAGTTGCCCGTGTTTGTGGAAACAGCGGGAGTTACATGTTCTGACATCAGGCATCAGTCATGACAACTATTTTATTCTAGAGTTGAGTCTACTAGCTAACTTTGTTGAGCGGTAACATTGTTACAATCTCACTTTTTACTTGCCCTTGTGTGACCAACCACATGCCATTTTATTGATCAGGTTAACCTAAATTTAAATAAATATTTGAATAAAAAAACAGGAGTGGATTCAAGAGAGAGTCAATTTATATACTCCTTGACAATAGGTCATTGGAGAAAAATACTGACAAAAAATCAAAAGGATCTGTAAATTGTGATGTCACACCTTACAAGCCCCGCCCACGACTGTTGATGGACACTGCCGTATTAGCCGAGACCCCGCCCTGAGTGAACCGCACACAACCCGCCACGTTTATCTTCACGCTAGAACATTTAAAAGCAGCATTCAAGTGAGAAATTTCTTCTTTTTAAAGCTATAGATGTTATTCAGTCTAGAGCAGTGATTGATTTTCTGCTTTTATTTTATTGTTTGGTTCATATTAACAGCATAGACAGCAGTATAGGTTCTGTATATTACGCTGCTGTCACTTAATACACAGATCTAATATAAACATGTGATTTCTTTCCCAGCTGTTTAACTTCACAGACATAACTGACTGTTTTTTGTAACTTATGCTTATTTTTAGCATAAACTTGTGTGTGAATGAGAACACTTGTGTGTGAACTTAGTACTCACATGCTGCGACAGCTGCTTTCTGTGCGTTAGCTTCGGATGTGTGCGCTCAGGAAACAGTACATCGGTAGGCTTTAAAATGCATGTTTTCAGCACAATAGACATGATGATCAAAACCAAACAGATGTTTTTGTTTTTTTTTTATTAGAGTATCTGAGGAACTAGCTGTAAAGGCGCAGCACTATTCTAGAAAAGGGGGCGGGGAGCAGCAGCTCATTTGCATTTAAAGAGACATGCACTAAAACAGCCTGTTTCTGCTTCCACTCAAAATAGGCATTTTCAAAATGATATAATAAATGATCTCTGGGGTATTTTGTACTGAAACTTCACAGACATATTCTGGGGACACCTGAGACTTATTTTACATCTTGTAAAAAGGGGCATAATAGGTGCCCTTTAAACTCAAAGCCCCTTCACTTTACAACTGGACACTGCAATGTGCAATTACAAAAATGTAAACTGAAGCAAAGGTTGCATAACATATTTCTCTGAGATTACAACATGCTTTCCCTTGAAGGTTATATACAGTATACTGTGTATATATATCTCAAGAAAGTTGTTAAGATAAAAAAAAATTCCATCAATAGATATGAAATGTACCCTAAATTTTAGAATGACTCTTTTGTTTTTGGGAAACATTGAACCGCTGAACTGTGTTGAATGTGTGACCATAGGTGGCTAGCGATGCTTTTGGGAAACACACCCCTGACCAGCAACAGCAATGTTACATTACTAATAGTAAATGGGAAGTCCTGTAGTATAAGTTAGTATTAAATCTGCCACCATAGTAGTGTGATGAAGAGTCTGAAACGTTTGGATCCATTTGCGATAATACTTTAATAATAATTAACAGGCAGGGTCAATCCAAAATCAAGAACAGATACAGGGCTAAGGTCAGGGCAGGCAGCAGAGAATCAAAGATGATAAGGCAGGCTCAAAAGGGTCAGAAGGCAACAGGCAGACAATCAGAGATCAATAAACAGTCCTAGGTCAAAACACGGAGAATCAAAGAATCAGAGAAACGCTCAGAATTGTGGCCAGGGCAAACAAGACTTCGCGTCAGCTGAGGAGAAGAGCACAGTTTAAATAGGGGTAGGAAATGAGGAACACCTGGGCAGGTAATCAGGCCAAGGCACGGGGCATGTGGGTAATGCAGTCCAAATGAGATTAGTACTCTGGTGAAGGTGCCCTCCGGTGGCGATCGGAGAGAGCCACAGAGGTGCGATTTGTGACAAGTAGACTGACCTCTTTTTCTTTGTTGAAAATTACAGCTGTGAATATGAATCAATTTTGTAAGCTTACCTTAATAACCCTGATATAGCATGACATCCATGTAGAACGTTTCTATAGACTTGCTCATTAATTAACAACAAACGATTAAACAAGAAATCGTGACATGTACATTTTGAATTTGTCCTATTGTTTCCCTTGCCATCTTCACTAGTTTTAAAAGGCATTATTTCAAGTTTTCCAAGACCTGAGTTATGTTTAAAACTGCACCACACTAGCAGCTTTCATGAAATTATGCTGAACTAAAGATTTATGAAATATTCATGTGGACTGAACTTAATGTCACAGGACTGAAAAGTGATTTTAAATATTAAAAAGCAGCTGATTTCCCTGGCCTCGGGCCTCACGGAGCTGAATCACAGATTTACTAGAATTAAAGTTGGTCTACAATGACAGCTTTGCTAAGAAAATGTGACACATCCAACCTCATAAAAGCCATCATGGCATTATTCTGTATGTCTTGGAAAGAGTTTAAAATGTCATCTCAGGGCTGTACCATAACAACAGAGCAGACACTGTGAATTCATGTTGAAACGGCACACTCAATTACTTTATTATGTTGAACCCTCAACCTTTCTCTCTGTCTCTCTCTCTCCCACACACACACACACACACACACACACACACACACACACTCTTTATTAGAGGTTCTATTTATAGCAGTCAAGTCACATTTATTTGGATATCGCTTTTCACAATACACATTGTTTCAAAGCAGCTTTGCAGGAATGTATTGTAGCAGTCATACTGTAGCATCTATAATGGCTCCATAAAGTCTCTATTGTGCAGTTTCATCAAAATCTTTGAGCCTCAGTGAATAAGCCAGAGGCAAGTGTGGCAGGGAATGAAAATCTCCATAAGATGGTAGATATTGGAGAAAGAAAACCTGGGTGATAAACCACTCTCAACTAGGGAGGCAGATCCCCTATAAAACATGAACAATTCCAACATTAGTTCACTGTGTTACTGTTTGATATATCAAACATTGACCTCATGACTGATTATGGACAAATCTGTATATTTACCAGTCATGAGGTCACCAAGGTCTGAACTGTGACCAGTTCTTCAGTGAAAACCCAACAGTTTTAATTCCTCTATTGAGTGTCTGCGTGTACAGTATGATTGAGTTTAGACAGTTTTCTAGATTTTTGTGGAAATGAATGCAATCGTTCATGTCGCTGGAGCTGTGAAGGTGTCTTGATGGAGTCAGTGCCGGGTCCAGTCACTCCAAACCAATTCTTCACATCGCAGGCACTTAAACTGACAGCATTCAGAAAGAAGCAGGCAGGTTATTATGATATCATCCTTAAGAAACATTCAAAAAGAGTAGCACCTTTTTACCTTTTTAGTACCATAGAGAAAATGCTCAAATACATTTCAGCTAAATGTGCATTCTGTCCAATGGTTCCTGAGATCTCCGTGAACCAGAACATCTCCTTGGTTTCACCTTCACTTCTTGAATAGACTGATGTGAGTGTGTCCACTCTGGGTCAGCGCGAGATCAGAGACTTCATCTGCATGTCTCTATTAACAGCTTTATAAAAAAAGGTGCAAAGCAGCATGTTTGTCCATGAACAGCAATCTGAGAGAAGTGCAGAATTTGCAGAGATATTTTCCATCTGTTTGGTTTTCAGGTGGCACCTTCTCACGGCTGTGAATTGCGTAATTAGTGTCTTCATCTGTATTGTCTTATATTCTGTCCAAAATTAGGAAACACTGTACTGTAATTATATAATAAAGTAATTAATCCATTACTACTTTATAGTAAATCATAAAGTTAGATTATCATTAAAAATGTATGGTGTCATGCCTATGCAAACAGATCTGATTTGCTGCAGATTTCTGAAATAAATCCCACTGAAGCAGCAACTGAAAAGCAACGTTGACTTACGATTGGTTTCTGCCGGTGAATTATTAAAATAACTTTGACATTTTCCATTTTCTGTATAACCCCATGATATTATTCAGGTTGTGAATAGGTAGGACCCCTGTGAAAAGGAAAGCTTTATTGCTTGCTTCTTTGAAATGAGTCATTAACCCCCCTATTTCAGTGCTGTTTAATTCTCACCACAGTTAAAAAAAAATGCTAAAAAAGTGGTCTTGATGTATTGAAGAGCGGAGAAGACGAGATGAAACAAACAATACAGCTGTGGCTTCTGATTCAGACGGTTTCATTTTGCTCTCATTGATGTGAAAGTATCACAGGTTCCCACAAATGCACACAGCAATTCACAATTGCACACCACAAAATGAACAAATGTATTATCTCATGTAGTGTGAGTTTACAAAAGCTGCATTAATACACACATATCCTGTGATAGCTATACTTTAAAGCACAAATAAATGCACTGCTGTTTGCATTAGTACTCTGCATGTGTATAAACACACTGTTGCATTTATAATAGCAAATGTGTCATCACTATATATCACTTCAAAATGTTACACATACTGTGACGGTGATGCAATGAGGATTTTAATCCAGGAAAATGAAAATAGTGCCTCAAAAAAAAAAAAAAAAAAAAAAAAGCCCTCTAAAAATTTAATGGATGCTAACATTATCCTCTATGATGTAGAACACAAACATATTCTGTTAGCATCTCAGAAAATGTAGTAGTGTTTCGTGACCCTTTAAATGAAACAAATGCATGCACCAGAGTAAAGCTGCCCTGGTCAACTATATTAAGAATGCTGTGTGAAACTGACTTGAAGGAGATAATGACACAAAGAGATGCCATTATGCAAAAAGAACCATATGAAAGCATGTCTGGAGTTTGCCAAAAGCATAATAATGACTCAGCTGTGATGTGGGAAGAGATTATGTGGTCAGATCAGGTTAGCCACAATTCAGAGCGATATGTGTGTTGCAAATCTAGCACTGCCCACACAAAATACCACATCTACAGTCAAGAAGAGTGTTGCAGCCATCTTACTCTGGTGCTGCTCTGCATGATTTAAATATCTTAAATCAGAATGAAAAAAAATATATATATATATATATAAATTGTTCTTCTTCCTGCATGATGAACATTGACTCAAGAAACTGAAACATGTATTGGCCCAGTTGTAATTATTTGTTGGCACTATTTAAAATTTCCATTCCTAAATTTAATCAGACAGAACTAAACAACATGAATCAGCGGCACAGGTTTGGAGGACCAAGGTGGAACTGGAGAATTAGAGGACCGAGGCCGTGGGATCGGAAGATGGAGCTGGTGGGGCTGAGGACAATGGTGGAGCCAAAGGGATAGAGAGCCCTGGCAGAGTCAAACAAACAGAAGTCCATGGTGAAGCAGCGTATCAACAGACCATGCCGAGGCCTGAGGATTGGAGGACCACAGGGGCTTTAAAGCCAAGGCAGGGACAAGATGGAGCTGGAGGGCTGGAAGTCCTAGGCTTACGCCACGACTCAGAAGACCACGTGTACTGTATGTGACAAGCCAAGAGAATATGGTCACGCCAGTGAAGCCTGCAGGACTGGGGTGAGCCAATGAGCAGAGGTCAGGACAGCCCATAAAGACCCTGGTAAAGTCAGTGGTTAGGGACCTGAGTCAGAAAGCCAGGGTGCAACCAGCAGAGGAAGAAGATCCAGAGACCTGGACAGAACCAAGAGCTCATGTGTGCTGGATGAACCCAGCGGAGGAGGAACCATTGAGTCGATCATGTCTGTTAGCTCCAGGGCAGCGGGTGCGGGCTCTGGGATGGACGAGACCTCTGGCTGCGGGTTCGAGGCAGGGTCTGTGGTCGATGAAGGCCCTGATGAGGGTCTGGGACGGCTCAGGGAGGATCTCTAGGTCTGGAGTTTGGAATTGTCCTCCACCTCACCAGCTGTGAAGAGGGATCCAGTCAGTTCTTCTGTAATGGGTACCGTCTGTCTGTCTCTTCATGTCTGGAATGGCTGTTAAAGCTTCTCTGGCATTGAAACATGCATGCCTTCCGAGTGACTAACTCTTTAAAAAAAAAAAAAAAAAAAAAAAACAGAGGGATGTTCTAATTGAATCTTTTCTATCACACTGCAAAGAAAACTGGTCAGCTAATAACATTAACACTTTTGGTCACATGCACAGAGCCGCTGCTCTTACATAAAACTAAGTCTTAGTGGCACTCAAGCACCAGCTATTTTGCCAAATCATAATGAATAGCTGAAGAAGAATCCGTAAGTGGCAGTGAAGATTAATATTGAACGTATGAATATAGACACCATGCGATACAAAAGGATAGGATTGAATTTCTGATTGGGTTGGCCATAGTTCTCTCAGAGTGATGTTTGTGGGATGCACACTCCTACAGTAGCAACGGTCCTGGATTTTCTGCTTTTGTAGCAGATTATTTTACTGTGGATTGATAAACATCCAGGTATTTAGCAATGCTTTTCAAGCCTTTTCTAGATTTGTGCACATAATCTTCTATGTCTTCTAAGACCCTCTGAAAATGGTTGACATCAATGCATTGTTCACACTTACCAATCTTCCTTGACAAGAACAGATTTGTCAGCAGCCAGGCTTTTTGTGGCTTAAAATAAAGGACAAGACACCTGTGCAATCCACATTTCCATCTCATCTCTTCAACTGAAACACTTGCCTTCAGCCGTTAACACAGCCTGCAGTGTGAATTATTAAATATTTTTGGTAACACTTTAGTTTAGGGACCAATTCTCACATTAATTACAGTAGTTGCTCATTAGCATGCATATTACTAGCATATTGGTTGTTTATTAGCACATATTAATTCCTTAGTCTGCGTGACCATATTTTAGATCCCATTATCCAACCCCACACCTAAACTAACAACTGTCTTACTAACTATTAATAATCAGCAAATTAGGAGTTTATTGAGGCAAAAGTCACAGTTAATAGTTAGTTAATAGAACTGGACCTCAATGGGAACTGGACCTTTAAATAAAGTGTGACCATATTTTCATTAACAATTTGAAAATGTTTTTTAAAACTTCTTTTTTTTTTTTTTTCATCTTTAATGTAATGTTGAAACATTTATAATTTATTTATAAATAAATAAATAAATAAAGATATATATATATATATATATATATATATATATATATATATATATATATATATATATATATATATAAAGTTTTATTTTGTTTATTTATTTTATTTATTTATTTTTTATTTATTTATTTATTTATTTTTTATGTACATGCCTTGTACAAGTGTGTACATGCCTTAACTAATACTTGGTTGAAACACCTTTTGCTTTTAATACAGCAGTGATTTCAGAGTGTCCTGCTGACTGAGTCATTCCAAAACATTGCTCTTTTTCTTCTTCTGAAGTCATTCCTTTGTTGACTTTATTTTTTTTTAATTTTTTTGTTTATTTATTCATTCATTTATTCATTCATTCATTCATTTATTTATTTATTTTCAGGGTTATTATCATGCTGGGTTACACTTAATGTTGATAGTCCATATTAGACTATAAGTTACATGTCAACTAACTCTCATTAATTTGCATTTTATTTATTAAAGTATTAGTAGACTGTTAGGATAGGTTAGAGTTAGTAGAATAAGTTGACATGTAGATGCAAAGTTACTTATAGTTAGAATGTCTGAAGTGGACTATCAAAATAAAGCATTACCTCGTGTTGAAGGATGAAATTCCTCTCCATCTTCAGTTGTTTAATGGAGGTTTTGTGTCTTGTATGTGTGATTCCCAGCTGAAGCGGTCCTATAGCGTGATGCTTCAGCGGCATGATTCATGGTGGATACGGTGTTGTTTGGCTGATGAGCAGTCTTCTCTCTGTGCCTTATAAAATTATGGCCAAAAATTTGGTTTCACCAGACCATAAAACATTTTGCCTTTGTGTGTGTGTGTGTGTGTGTGTGTGTGTGTGTGTGTGTGTGTGTGTGTGTGTGAGTAATGGTTTCCATCTGGCCGGCCTCCTCACAGTCCAGACATTTGAGGAATATAGCATATTATTGTCTCATGCAGCAAATGACCAGAATGTGTCAGATATTCCTGCAGCTCCTCTAATGTCAGTGCAAGTCTCCTGACAGCCTCCCTGATCTGTTTTGATCTTGTTTTTACATCAGTTGTTGACAGACGCCCTGTACTTTAGGATGTCACTGTTGCACCCTGTTGTTGACGATGGCCTTCACAGGATCCCGAGGCACATGCAGTGTTTAGGAAAGACATTTGTACCCTTCTGCTGACTGGTAACTGTCATAATGAGATTCCCCACATCCTTTGTTAGCTCTTTGTGGGATTCAGCAAGAAGATGCTAAGAAAATCCTGCAGAAATGGCTGGTTTTTCTTTAAGTTAATCAGCATCACTTAAATGATGACCGGATGGCTGTAATTGTTTTTCAGTAAGAGTTTGAATGAGATTGGTTCATTCCAAACAGAGTAACATGCCTCATTAAAGAAGGGTGTGCACACATATGCAACAAGGTCAGTTTAGGTTTTTTTTTTTTTTTTTTTTTTCTTCTTCCTTAAAAGTCTCTTATGTTTGTAACATAAATTTCGATTTCAGTATCATATTAAAAATGGAAAAACAAAATCTGATATGACTTTACATTGATTCCTATTTTAACATTTAACATTTTAACAGGGGTGTAGACTTTCTGTAGTGCAGGGCATGTGTGTTTGCATGGGCGATAGTGAGCTCTGGTGAGTACAGGTGTTCAATCTGCCGTCAGAGCACTCTATATAATTGATCATTATAATACAAGACTGTGACCAATGCCTTTGGAGCTGCTGTCAATTAAACTAACAAATGTGTTTAATCTCCAACAATATAATCATCCACTCCTTACGTAAGAGCTTAATCAAAACATCAAAAGGCTTGTATTTGACTGTGAAGATGAAGTGAGAAAAATCAATGCTGCTGCGCAGGTTACAGTGAATCTCGCGTCTCAGAGTGTTACGCAGACCAGACTTCTGTTACGATCACACACCTGAGCAGCGCTGCCTGTCGGAATCACATCTTCACTGTTAAGCAGAGCAACCTTTGACATTGTGTCAGCATCTGCACTGTAATTAAAATAAACTGCATGGAAAGGAATTAGATTAGAATTTCAAGGTCTTCACTTCACTCCAGGGAGGCGTGTGGAAGTGGGTTTATTAACCCATGTGGGTTTCTGGACCCTGTTTTACTGAGGAGCTTGACTGATCTGCTTTTGTCTAACAAAAGTTAATCATATAAAGGCCCTTTCACATCAAACATAATGAGAAAAAGGAAAACAAAATCACAGATGAATGGTTCATTCGCCCACACACACACACACACACACACACACACACACACACACACACACACACACACACACACACACACGCACACACACACACACACAGAAAGCACAGATGTCAGGTCATTCACAATTTGATCATTGAAGGTCAGCAGCAAATATGTGGTGAATAAAGTGAGATTAAATGCATGAAGTATATTTGTACGAATTTGTTTCAAGTCTTTGCATAATGATAAGTGTTTGTACTCCCCTATGCATTTCTATTCATTTGAAAGAACCCTGAATTATTTGTTGTGTAAGTGTGATGACTGAAGTGCAGGAATCAGCATCTGTTAAGCAGCACATACAGTGTCACGTGTATGTTCGTGTTCTGTTCCTGTTTTTCCTTATTTGGTAGTTCCTGTTCGTAGTTAATCAGCGTTCATTCAGTTCTCCTGTGTTTAATTAATCATCTCGTTTGCTCCTTTGTTTCCATGTCTTTATAAGCCTTCAGTTCCTAGAGTTCTTTGTCCTGTCTGAACGTCGTTTAATGTTGTTTTATGTGGATTTATTAAAAGACTCAGTTTGTTTGATATCTGCCTGCTTCGTGCTCCTCGCCTTCGCAGCCCGTGACATACAGCAAACAAAGGGTTTCACAAACACACATTATATTTTTGTCTTGAGGAATTGCGTTAAATACAGTAAAATCATATCTTTAAAATTAATTGTTTTAATCATCTAGTTGTTTTAATACTTTACAAACCCTGTTTTTATTTAATAAAAACTAAATAAAAAAATAAAATAATGTAATTCAAAGAGAATATGATTTTTAATATGATTTAAATATTAACAGTGTTAAAAATGCTGATGGAGCAAAATAATTTGGCTAATTGTAAATATGTACAGAACAGAAACAAAAAATATGAATGGGATACACTGTATATCTCATACAGAGCAAAAGTCAGTTTTTGAGGAATATTTTATGCAAAGAACTCTGTAATTATGGGTTATGCATGTAGTTCAGAGGGTTCGTGAACCGCTAATGTTTTTAATTTAGAGTGATTTTCAGGCTTGTGCTCAAAGGTTCTCAGCACGTTTGCACCACCAAAGCCTCAGATGCCAGGCACGTGATCCAAAGCTCACATCTCATTAGCTCTTATGGTTTATCATCTGATGAGAAATAAAAACATCACCACACACCAAAGAAAAGCCTTGCTTTGTCAGCAGGTGAATGTTCATGGTGGAATCCACTGGCTCATCGGATCCAGGGTTCAAGAGGGAACACAGATCTGTTGGAGAACATTGAGGTGAAGGTCCTTTTGTTTTCATTGAAGACCTGATGCACCACTACTTTCTGGATCACCTGTAGAAGCGTAATGGTGCAGCAGGAGGGCCAACAGAGCTCAGCTGTAACATGATGCGGTCAGCTGGGATTATGAGAAGTGAGTTTGAGCTGAAGGTGGCGTTCTGAGTGCCAGACACAACGACATGCAGTTGATGCATATGTGATGGGACAGTCTTTGGGAAGTCAGGCTGGATCAGCGGAGTTATGTACAGTATTGTCTGCACTCGTGGACCCAGCACTGTTGTTTATAACAAGTGTTCAGTAAAGCCAATATCTGTGTCTGTATCTGTTTCAATGGCAAAATGATTTGAATCTGTGTATCTGCATTTGAATAAAACCAGATGTGGGCAGGGCTTAAACTGGATGTTTGTCCAAAATATATGAAAAACCCATTTTAATTGTAATTCTGTTGTCTTTGTAGTTAACATATAACAAATATGCCTTGTATCATTTATAAAATTATTCTTTTTACATTTTTTTGTAATTTTCTTTAATTAAAAAAGCAATACTAAATGGTAAATAAATGGAAATGTTCTTTAGAAGGGAACATAGATGTTATTTGCTTGTGGGGCAATTCAGACACGTTCCATGGATCATGATTTTGTCCCCACCACATTTAGGTATATAAAAAATATCAGGCCGATCCTACGCACAACACAGAAATGCATCTCCGATTCCTCATTCTTCATGACTTCATTGTACATGAAATACATTTGCGCTGAGCTTGTTTGGTGGTTGAACGATGACACAGTCCTGTAACCGCTGGAAATCAGCATGCAGTGTTTCTGGTATAGAGTTTGCACTCATTCACTTTACACACACACTCACAAATGCAATGTAATTTAAGATGTGCATCTTAAATATCATGCTCTCACCTGTTATCCAGCAAGAACAGTGACTGAATCTAACAAAAGCATTCTATTATTCCTTTGAATTTGTTAATTGTTTTGAAGTCATTATCCTTGCCCGTATGAATAAGGTCTCATCTGTGGGCACATCCCCGTGTCAAGTGCATCTCTGGCACGATGATTATTTGGAGGCAGCTCTCAGCAGAGATTCACTCACTCACATAAAAAGACTACAGCTTGAAGTCCTAGCTACCTGGAAGTTGCTCCTTTGTGTTAAAGAGTTGTGTACATCCAGCCAATGTGATTTGAAATGAGAGTTGCATATGATTTAGTGCAGAACGAGGCTCATCAGAGTGATTTTATCAGAGCTGCGGGCCGGTCGAGTGAGATATTGCTCAGGGACACTTATGCAGGTTGGCAGACCACAGTGTCGTTTGCCTTTAATTGGGTTCAGAGGAGGCATTCTAATGTCTGCCTTTGGCTCTCTCCCTGTCTTCCCACTTTCCTCTTCCCACCCCCATATCACCCTGACGCTGTTGCTCTCTCTCTGTCACACTCCACATCATGGCTTCAGGAAAACAGACAATGTGGACAATGGTTCTTTTGCCGCATCTTTGCCCCCCGTGCATCCGATGTGCTAGACCTCTGTGGGGAGCTGGAGTTTGGAGACTAATCTGAGACTCGTGACTCATCTGCTCATGCAGACGAGACGCGCTGCTCTTGCTCTTTTGATGCTATCCATGTCAGCCTCAGCTGCACAGTAATATTCTTATCTATCAGTTATGGACTAGATAGAGCAAATCTCTAAAACATTGTTGCATAAAAATGCTGAACCTCGGATGACACCCACAGTCGCATCTGTTTTGATATGCCTGCCAATGTAATATAATGCTGCCTTGTTTCTTAACATGAGCTCTGAGGTGCTACTTAGACAGCACTTTAATGCATTGAGCACATGCACTCTCAATGCTAAGGTTTTTTTGAAAGATATCTTGCTGTGGTCAAATTCTAAAACAGCATGGCACGGATAAGGCAATTGCAAAATCTATTTGTGAAGCACAGGCACATATATACAGATAGAATAAATTAAAGTTCATTCAAATAAATGTAATTCTATCAACCTTCTTTAAATTTGTGTTTGGCCTCATTGTGCCTATGGCAACATTTCTGCAAAATGTTCAGTTTTGTCTGAAACAGACGAACATGAATCTGGCGATGTATTATTACATTGGTTGTTGTATGTATCGTGTAAGTTCAGAAATAAAAAATAAAATGTAAAAAAATATTATATCAACCCACATAACAAATATATATATATATATATATATATATATATAATACACACACACACACACACACTGTCACTGTCACGGTGCACACACGAGGGAAGTGAGGAGATGAGGGTAAACTCAAAATACAATCTTTAATTAAATCCAGGACATACAAGGCAAGACAAGACAAGACAAGGCAGGGCTGGAACAGACAGAGACACTGGGAGTAACGAGTAGACCAGACGAAACTGAACAGAACAGGCAGGAACTAAATACACATAATAATTAACACACACTTGAAAGAAATCATAAACAATCAGACTTGATGAGGACAGGAACAGGAAGGACCAAATAAGGGCATGGAGGGGAAACACACAAGATGAGACAGACAAGACTCTGACGCGCACCACTAGTTCAGTGCTGTACCAGGTGCACTACTGAGCAAGTTTACTATGTCAGAAAAGCCACAGGTATGAAGCTGGTTATGTGATGCAAACATCAAAATGCATTCGTTTACAAATCATGCACTATGGTAAAAGTGTTTTGACCTCATAACATAGTATTGTGTGAGGAACCATGAAAAAAACGAATGAATTAATAATCTGCCCTCTGTAATCATAATTTGTGTGAAATGGAATAAAAAGTGTTGGTGTTTTAGAGTTCATTTTTGCAAAAATGTAGGTAGAAGAGGCATGCTATTCCATTGAGCCTGTGTTGCAATAGACACTGTACAGCACAAGCAGAGTCCAGTGCCTAATATTCTAGATATATGGCTGTGCTCCTGATGAACAAACAAACATCTCCATTTTGACCACCTCAATTGACAAGCATTTTGAGTCTATCAGCACTCATTTTCCACATTTCATGCCATATGGACGGAGCGAGAGGATGAGAGAGGCTAATCCACTGAGTGGATGAAGGCTCTGTGCTTGGCAGGCCATGAAAAGATTGGGAGGGATTGACAGAGCCTGTGTAGTCAGTCTATCTGGAGAGATTCGCCTTTGAAATGCCTGAACACAAGACAAGACCCCCCTCAAGGCAGGATTTATTGACATCTGAATCTGTTGTCACCTACGCTTGAAAACTCCATCAGTCACTATGCTGTGGGGGCAAACAGTTTTAGCCTATCAAAATGCACCACAAATACCAGTGAGTCATCGCAGCACACCAGCGTGTGAGGGCTTCTCAAAGTTATCTGCACAACAGAGGCTCCTCAGAACACTCCGCTGGGGTTTAATACCCTCGTTCTGTTCGAAGAGGCCCCATCAGGAGGATCTCGCTCATTTTGGAGGTCATCCGATAACACTGAAGGTCTGGACGTCGTGAAAGGGCAAAGATGCACTGCTGGTTATTCAACCCTAAAAGAAATTCTGTTCTGCCTGAAAAAAATCAAGCCTGTTTTAGGACTACTTTTTTGCATTGTGACGTTATTTTCAATACATGTTTTAATGGCTTTCCACTCTTATTTTTAAATATAATCCATGCCCTCGGTTCCTGCTTGTCCACAGGCCAAAACTAAATGAGGCTGCGGCTCTGACACAGACAGATGGCATTAAGGCGAAGGAAGTTTGTCAGTTTCACTTTAGATGTGTCATCCTCAAGAGTATTCATGTATTATGGATTATATAACCAGCGACATTTGCAAGGTTTTGTCTATCCAAACTTGCTGTTCGTATGAAAATAGTCAACATCTAAATCAAAGCGTAGACAGAAATGTGAAAAATCTTAACATAATGGGCTAATATTTAAGGCGCAGAAGATGTTAGTCTATAAGTACAAGACGTGTGAAGAGAAAACCGAATGAAGCACAGTGCACAGATACTATAACACACACCTCAGACATCTGCCACAGATTTAACTTTCTTGCATTTATTCTTAAAATAACTTGGAAATAATACTCTTTGAGAATGTTCAGAAGTTCTTCAACTAATATTTTGATTTACCACGTGCAGGTGCACATTATTTCTTTACTAAATATATTGTATATAATTACTAAATATAATGTAGGATCTTTAATTTTCTGTAAAGCTGCTTTGCAACGATTAGCATCATGAAAAGCAAAATACAAATAAACTTGAATTGAATTATTTGTGGCATTATTTTTGCGACGGTTTGCAACATTCTCATTGCTGTAATGCATTTGCATTTACATTTATTGTAATACAGTAAGTAGCGTAATGAGATTCTAATAATAATTGCCACTGAGTAAAAAGATACAAATACAAAATGTGCTTAAAGGGGTCATTGGATGCAAAATTCATTTTTCAAGTTGTTTGAACATAAATGTGTGTTGGAGGTGTGTGTACACATCCATCCTATAATGATAAAAATCCACCCAGTGTGTTTTTTTTTTTTTTTTAAATCCTCTTTCTCAAATCAGGCTGTTCTGAGATTCCTGTCAGAATGACGTAGTTCTGTACAAGCTGCTCCCACAATAGTTGATTGACAAGTCCGTCTTACCTTAGACCCGCCCTGAGAGAGCTGAGAGCTGTCCGCCATTGTGTCGACTCCGGTGCAGGGGAAGACAAGATGTCTCCGATTGAGCGATTGAAGTGTTTTGTTGTTGGATGTAATAATGAATATAGCAGTCGTCATTTACTCCCGACATCTGAGCTGCTGAAGACGTAGAGGATTAATGTTAATTTTGCTTTGAAGGGAATGCGCCGATCTACCTAAATGCATCTATGTTTGCGCAAATTGTTCGTGATCCAACTTCATCTACAGAAGTGTTCTATAACTATAGTACTATAAGGGTTTTTTTTTTTATGAATCTTTGCAAATCGCCTTTCCTAATAACGTGCTAGTTAGCCAGTTTTGCGGCTAAAGTAAACAGCATAGATATGTATATCTATGGTAAATAGTACTGCTTGTCATCCAACGGAAGAGAGGGGCGGGGTCAGCAGAGTCATTAGCATTTAAAGCAACATGGACTGAAAAACGGCTTGCTGAGGTGTTTTTTACACTACCATTGAGAAATTTTAACCAAAGTATGTTAGAGACTTTTAATTGAGACCCCAAAGAATCATATCAACTTGTGCAAAATGGGCATCCGATGACCCCTTTAACTGTCACGCAAATAATTTCACAACGTCAAAACATCAGTACTGTGATGTTTTGGTGAGGCTGACCCTGATATTTTCTTCTTGCACACTGCGCCCAGAGGAAGAGCCAGAGAGACATGTATCTGGCTCTCCTCTGATTTACCCCGTGTCTTGCCTGAGCTGACTGCGTTCAGCTGATGGCGCAGGGGGCCTGACGCAGAAAATTTGTGTCAGAGATGTCTCTGCAGCTCAGACTCCATTTGCCTGGCCTATCGCTTCCCATCAGCTCCTCCTCAATTGATGGCTGTCAGCGGTGTGCTGAGCCTGCACTTCCCTCACCCGCCAGCGGAGCCAAGGTTAGCGCTCCTCGCGTCATCATGGCTGACCGCCGGCTGCAAACGGATCACAGAGATCTGTTTGCAAATATCACAGATGATTCGATTGCACAAACGCACAATCCAGCGTCCACGGAGCACATCAGTCTTCAGTGCTCATTCACAAGTTCATCATTTTACTTTGGAGACTAATAGAATAATCTATGTGGATCACACTGTATTTGCCTCATACTGTAGATTGTTTTAGTAAATCATACTGTCTCTTTAAAGCCCACCTTTCTGAAAGGCCCAGTCTGCTCTAATTGGTCAGAAATGTTGGAAATGTAATGCTCCTTACCATAATTACGTTTTTATCTCCTGCAGCATGTACACACTTCTAAATGTATGGTAACTATGGTGTTGGTATTGGAACCTTGTACAATGTTTGTTTTTGCAGTGAAAATCAGTGTCTTCTCAACATGGCAACATCACTTAGCCAGCTATTGTTTGAGAGTGGGCTAAAGCAGCCAGTAGATGGCGTTATGCAAGTGTGTACCCTGGTGATGTATCACAGATAGAACGACTGGACTACAAACAAGGCGTTTCAGGCAACTTTGCTGATCCTTTACATGCACAAACAGCTATACATTATATTACACACTAAAGGAAAGGTGAAATCAAACAGGTGCCCTTTAAGGGAAACTTCAGTGGCAGATTAGGTTTGATTTGAGAGAAAAACCAAACATTTATTGCATTCATCCTGACAGCTGTCATCAGTAAATTGTTAATAGAGAATAGACCGGTTTAATGTTACTTCTGTTTGGGCCTGTAATCGAATAATTGAATTGTGTTGACAGTTGCTGAAATGATGCTACACAGTCCTGAACAAATTTTCATTAGAAAAAAAGTTTTCATTAAAAAAAAAAAAAGGTTACACAGCATAATTTATTTTTTGTAGCAAATTCACTTTTTTTAAATTTTTTTTTAAAATTTGATTTATATTAATGGCTTGTAATACTTATTAAATGACTGTCATCATTAACACAGGAAATTTGCATTTAATTAGGAGTTATAATTTTCATGAAAATTTATTTTAACGTCACAATGTCATAAGCAAAAAAGTATCCTAAAATGAGCCCTATTTTCTTTATGCAGAATATAATGGTTGAACTCATTTATGACCCAGGCATTTTCCTGTCAAATCCTCATTCATTCATTCATTCATTCATTCATTGATTTTATGTTATACAACAGATGGTTGTGCTCCTGGAACAGGAAGATTTCCAGCCACTCTAAAATATACAGTACAGTAATAGACATGATGTGAAAGAGTAGCTCATGTACTGTGTGTGAGATTATGTTCAATGTTTACATTCATAGTAACGTTCTGTTACATCAGAGATTATATCTTCTAGAGGAAGGAGGTTAAGGAATAAAACTGTTTTAATGAAAATATTTTTCTGTAGTAAGAAGGCACTCAAGACTGTGCTAAATTGTGAATATAGTCAATGTGCTGCATTTCTGCTTCATGATTGTCTTCAGCAGTAACAATATTCACAATATAGCACTGCCTCTTATGGCTTATAGCTTAATAAAACACATGTAGTGTTACAATTCCTAACAATATTACAGACTAAACACTAAAGAAGCTGAAGGTAATCGATGTGGTCACCGTGTGAAAGCTCATCTTGAGCTACTTTTCTAGTTTGTGTTTGTAATAAAGCGAGGTTTTCATGTTGTATTTCTTTCTTTACTGCTCGGAGGCGTTTGCTCCTCTGAATGTTCCTGAAGTTCTAACACATGCTTTACATGATGAATAAATCTCACAAATGTTGAAGTCTGAGGCTTTTAACCCAGTGTTTCTCTGCACAGTTCTCAGCAGAGGTTTGCTTCAGTGGGCGTCTGTGGCTTGGTGTCACAGAAAGCAGCAAATTTGGCACAAGCCTCTGTGTACTTTAGAGTGGAATACTTTTATTTGCTTTTAAATTAATTGTTTTATTTCCGTGGAATGTTGCCAGAGCTGTCACTAATGGGTGAATGCTAGGACAGATTCCTGGGTCCCACAACACAACGCCTCTGACATACACAAGCAAAATATAACAACTTTTAGTAAGTTAGCTATTCAGGGTTCAATCTTTACATGAACCAAACAGATCTCTTTAAGACCTCTTTCACTGATTAATCTGAACAGAGTAAAACTAGAACAAAAGAAAAATAGTCTTTGCACTTACCTGTTAGCTTTACTTTAAAGTGGACACATACTTTTTTTTTTTTTTCAGTTGTGTTAGTATCTCAGTCCGCATTACATTCACGCTGTTGTTTTTAGGAATACAGTCAATTGGAATACTACTTCTACTACTACTACTACTACTACTACTACTAATAATAATAATAATGTTTTGGTGGAAAACTGCAGTCAGACCTTTAATCACTCTAAGCCATATTGTGACTTTAATTCATGGTTTTGATTAATTGTAAGCCTTATTAAAGAATTTAATCTTTAGCTTTTCATCACCTGGAACACTCTTCAGTTCCCAGAATAATCCCTCTGGGTTCTTGAACCCCTGTTTGGAAGACCAAATCATCATCAAGCTGTGTGAGTTTCTGTCTTCTGTTAAAAAACAAGAATAAAACTGGGAACCCAAGAACACTGGAGCCTATTGACTTCCATTGTACACCGAGACATTCCTCAAAATATCTCCGTTTATGTTCCACAGAAGAAAGAAAGTCGTACAGGGTTCAAAGGTGGAGAATGTGACAGAATGTTCTCTTTATAAGTGAAAGAGCATTTTAAAGTGGGATAAGAGAAAGTATGGCCAAGTTCTGTCCATCAGCTGTGACCCCACACACTGCAGGACAAGCGCTGTGGAAAACGGATGGATGGGTCACATCTGAAGAGAAATTTCAGATCGACACCAGCGCTCAGTGTCATTGTCTTTCAGATGGCTTTAGGAGATGGATGCCAGAGATTGTTTGGATCTGTCAGCATTGTAATTTCTCTCAGATGCATGTCATCTTCAGCTGCTGACTCAAACTCGGTTACTCTTCAGTTAACCGGAGACTAGATGAAGCCTCTACACTCTTAAAAATAAAGGTGCTTCATGATGCCATAGAAGAACCTTTTTGTCTAAATGGTTCCATAAAGAATCTTTAACATCTGAAGAACCTTTCTGTTTCACAAAAGCTTCTTTGTGGCAATTAAGGTTCTTCAGATGATAAAAAGGTAAGCAAGAGATGGTTCTTTAAAGAACCTTTGACTGAATGCTTCTTTGTGGAACCAAAAATGGTTCTTCTATGGCATCGCTTGAAGAACCTTTTGAAGCAGCTTTATTTTTGAGAGTGTATCGTCTGATGTGCGCGGTGGAATATCGCTCCACATGGCTGGCGAGTCTGCAGCGATGCATGTGTGTGGTGGGTGGAAGTACAGGGAAGTGTTGCTTGTTAGTGTGATATCCTCTGCGGTACTACAGCGGTGAGTCAGGACCAGAAACATCACAGTGTGTCTCTCTAAAATCTGCCTTCTGTTTGGACAAATGTCCTCTTTTCTGCACAGTACTGGCATCTTTCACATCCTTTGTTTCATAACATCACTTTCAAATGAATAACAGGATCAAATCCAAGATGTAGGTTGTCCTCGCTAAATATAGTCTCGCATTGGCAGGACAGTTATTGAGACAAAAACAAGATTTCCTTGCGTTCGCTACATATCCATCAGGACGAACCGTAAATAAGTTTCTAGATTATTTTTGTGAGCAGTGCCTAAAATATATACTGAACTTGTTTGTGGAGACAAAGACGCCATGTAAGTAATCACATTATTTTGAAATGCTGAAACGATTCTGATCTGCAGCTGTGGAGGCAGTGTTGCTAGGGTGTTGTGAGATGGTTGCTAGGGTGTCCAGTGGCTGTGTGCTCGACTGGATGTTTTGAGCGCTTGAGTCTCTGTGAGTCTCTGTGTCATTCTCACTCCAGAGGAGAGCGCTCCACACGGTGTATTTCACAGTCTCTAGGCGAGTAATCAAGCTTCAAATCATGACTGCTGAGGACACTGCTGATGTCAAGATGGAAAATCAACATTTAGTGAACTTTAGGAAATCATTTCTGCTTAGTAGTTGTTACTTTTATGGTTCATCAACAGTTTGCACAGAATAAGCAATATGTAGTATTCAATGCAGGTGATTGACTGAACACAAAATATATTTCTGCATGTATTCTGTATTTAATTATACAGGAATTATTAAACATGAGCGTGCTGTATATATTGGATTATTATCAGAAATTGATTCAAAATATAACAAATACACTGTAAAAAATGATGTCTGCCCTTAGCAAATATGGCTCATTAAAATAAACAGATTTTACTTAAAAAAAAATCAGTTTTGCACATTACTTAATTTAAAGCTACAACTGTTGCATAACATATTGAGTTCATGGTTTACTTTAATTAATAAAGAAACATAATTAATTTTGAGTAAAATCAACAATACTCAAAAATTTAGTCAAATTAACACAATCTTTTAGGATCCAAGCAGATACCCTGTGACGAACTGGATTAATTTTGAAACGCGTAATTTGTGGTGGACATTTTAGAAAACCAGATCTCAGAAGAGGACTGCTCATCCACTGTTAAGGTAAGTAGCTGTTATGTGAAATAAGTAACGTTAGAGCTTTTCTTTATCATATATTTTACTAGATATCGAATGCACACGTTAAACGAGCGTGCACGCTGGAGTCACAACTTTTGTGAGACCAAAATACACATTGTAGGGTTACTCTTATGAGATGAATGTTAAATAATGGTGAGTGGCAGATTGTTTGGTCTGTGCTAAAACAGGATGGTCCACAGTAGTTATATTTCGCCGTCTGACACACCCCAAACGCATGAAATTATGCTGCGGTATTAGATCGTGAACAAAAACATTCTCCATAGTCTGCCTTTGATTATAATTGTGCTACAGCGGCAGTTCAACATAATGCATCATATGCTAGCATTGTAGCGGGTGTATATATCGGTAGACAGGCGTTTTATAGCCATTCCTGTTATAATCTTCAAATGATTTTACTCGCGTGCTGTCCTGACATAAGCGTTTCTGCACGCGCGCACACAGAAACTCTGTCAGTGTCACAGCGTGAATAGTGAACCAAGATCTTCACGGCTAATTGCTCTTAAACTGTCGAATACACTCAAGGTTTACATAAACAGTCATTTACATCCTAAGTGAATCTAAACAGAAAACTGGACACGTGTAAGTACATTAAATCCGTGCAATTTTATTAATGTTAATCAACACAAAACAGGAAAAAAAATCACTCACTGCTCTTGACTGATTAACTTTGATTAGAATCAGTGTATTGAATTCATACAGTAAAGTCTACTGAAGTTTACTGTTTACTGAAAATCCTGCTTACTTATTTTAGCATTTAAATCTTAGATGTTCACTGTCATTACCGTGTCATGAATTTTATTATTATTTTTTTTTTATATTAATATGAATTTCTATTTCTGTTTGTGCTCAGGATCACAGCTTCCTATCAGAGAACACTGACAATCTGATTGCACATTACCAGGTGAGTGAATATGGTAAATTTTGTGTTTTCTTTGAAATTACTTTTACAGTAAGTGGAAAGTGCACATTTGAAAATGCAATGACTAATCTTAAAATAAATAAAATTAAAAGTTTTTTTGTTTGTTTGAATGATTTAGTCAGATTAATGACTGCTTGGATGTCTCCATCAGTGAGCTTCATACATGTTTTAAAGTTGAGCCTGACAACCACAAAGGCACAATATGCATCATTGTTTTGTGTTATAGGACACTGATCGGGAAATAGCCCAAGAAGACCCTACAAGGGGGCTCTCCAGACAGCAGTCCTTCAGAGGCAGAAATAGTCTTGAAAGGTGTCCAGTGTTGCAATGCAGGTGTTGCTCTTTTTGGCCTGATGTATTCTGTAAAACTGAGTTAACACAAGCCACTGAGGTACACATTATTTAATTATTTATGTTTTTTTTTTAAAATCCTGCTTGACTTGACTTGCAAAACTTCTAATCCCTGATTTACACTGCACACGGCTGATCACGGTCACTCTAGTCAATTCTTGTGTTCATGGCTTTCACTTTGTATATCTTGCTCGCACGTACTCAATCTTCCTCACTGTCAGTACAGGCGCTTCTTACCTTCAATATACTGAGACGCTTCTGGTGTGAGTTGGCACCGTGTGGAGGACGGAACAAAACCTCGTCAGAGCCATAACGTGCCGCAGACGTGTGCAGTGTAAACAGGGGCTAACTTTGAGTAACAAGATGTTGATTTTTTTTTTTTTTTGAATACTTGTTAAGTGTCTTGTTAATGCATCTTAATGCCACAGAATAAGTCAACAAGCATACAACACCACACATTACATACTCAGCACTTCACTGCACTCAAACACACAAGCATACAACACCACAAACATTATGTAAACAACATACTCCACTCTATACCACACACACACAAACATAAAACACCACAAATATTATAAAATCATGTTGATGCTTACTGTTATTTGTTACAGAATGTTTACTGTTGTTCAGTAATCTGTATTTTAGTCATTTTCAAAAATGTTTTAAGATATTTTTAAGTTGCATTTGTTAAAAAAAAAGAAAGAAAGAAAATAAAGAAGTCATTTAATATTCACCAGTTGTCTGTTATGTCTTCCACTCATTGTAATGTATAACTAGTTTTAAGTATTGAGCAGTACCTAGGTATTTTAAAATACAAAAACTTAAAATTATCAATCTAAATGAGCATAAATTTTATAATGGGGTAAACAAGACTTTTATTGTAGAAATAGCTTAAATTTATTAGTAAAATCTACTTAAAGTATTATATTACACCAGCTAATAAATTTGAGAAAAACCGTTCATTGGGATACTCAAATATTTAAGCATTGCCAACTAAAGATTTTTAGGTAACACTGCTTAAAATTCCATGTGAAATGTACTTAAGAAGAGGGATGCTGGCTGTTGCGGCGTATGGGCTTGAAGATATTTGCACATTATTTTCAAGCAAGATGGCCTTCATGACCATGAATTTTAATACATTATTGTGTTAGGCTCGTATTACAGCACACTGAATATATATATATATATATATATATATATATATTAGGGGTGTCAACGTTAACGCATGCGATTAATCAAAAAATTTTAACGCGTTAATATTTTTTTAACGCAAATTAATCGTTTGATAATGTTTGACCCCATCATCGCAGCGCGGAAGGTTATCTATCAGTGTGTGATGAGGGTACAGTGAACCAGTGTTGCCAGGGTAACGGCACAAGTGGGCTATTTTGAAAATACAGTCGCGGGAAAAATAACAGAGCCGCGGGTTGCGGTTTTTTGGGCTACTTTTATAATGTACCGTGGCCGCCCAAAGTGTATATAGACAAATAAAAATTAAAATAGATCCTTTTACTAATGTGTGTTATACTTGGAATGTATACCTGGCAACTTAAGAACTGAGAGGCGGTTATAACATCACAAACAACGTGAGTTTCAGCAGAGCACATGTTAAGGCTTTTACACAGCAGAAATAAACATGACAACAGCCACTATAGATTATACAAGATAATAAACACACGATTACGATAGGATATTTGTATGTGATTTTCTTGAGATGAATGTGTACATCTGAAATGCTAATTTGTGCAGCGATATAAAAGGCTATAAAGAGCATATTTTAACCACAGTAAACGACCAAATTCCACATGTGATCGCAAAAGGAAGTTATTACAAACACTCGATGGTGGTTTGAAGTGAGTTCTGAGTAAAAGTGTACTATTAATCTCATAAATTGTCTAATGAAGCATGATGCTAATATTAGCTCTAATGTAGCTGCAGAACAGGTCCAATTCTTCTTCATAATGCATTTTGTCATCATACTTCACGTAAGGTCGCAAGAAAATGTTTTGTTGTATTTATTTAGAAATACTTTTGATAATAGTTGGGTAAATGTATACTGGGATTGAAGCGATGTGGCTTGGTAAACGTTTTATTGCCAGTTTAAAGACTGATAATGGCTGAATAAAAACAAAAGAATAATGATAAAAGAATAATAAGGATTATGTCTCATACCTGGCGGAGGTGTGAAAGGTTCTGTTTGCTTAAACTAGTTTGTCATGCATTTCTTTATTTCAACACATTTACAGGTAAAAACTAGTATTTTAAAATTGCGATTAATCATGATTAATCACAGTCCATGACTGTGATTAACGCGATTAATTTTTTTAATCGATTGACAGCACTAATATATATATATATATATATATATATATATATATATATATATACTCTTCTGATGTACTCTGTTAAATCATATGCATTAAGTTATTGTTACTACTACTACTACTATTAACTATTAACTATGAATTTTGCATCAATAAACTCCTAATTTGCTGTTTATTAATTAGTAAGGTAGTAGTTAAGTTTAGGTATGGGGTGGATTGTCATCCAAATAAGGCATTAATATGTGCTTTATGAGTACTAATAAACAGCCAATATTCTAGTAATATGCATGCTAATAAGCAGTAGTTAATAGAGAGAACTTGTCCCTAAACTAGAGTGTTACTGTTTTATTTTGGTGTTAAATTACAGTGAGACCTTTAGACAGACTGTTTAGCTGACAACTGGTTTATAACCACTTCTCATTACAAATCTTACAAAATGTTGAAACCTTATATCCACAGAAATGTTACAATTTATGAGAATTTGAAAATAAAACGACTCTGATTCACATTGCCTTCCTAAATGTGTGTGATGAGCAGCAGAGATGGAATTTGTGCAGCAGCATTTACTGCAAACCAAACCACTCACAGCCGAATTGCCATTTCAAGATTATTTTGATTAATTTTACAGCCCTATATATTTATTTTCATTTGACATTTTTATAATTTAAATAATCACTATCTTTTCATCAACTCGTGAACCCTCTGCATTTCCCTCATGAACCCCTGGGTGTTCTCAAGCCCTGTTAGAAGTTATAGACATGAGGGGTGAAAACCACGAGAGACCTTTCAGCTTTGAGTGAACTGTTCCTTAAAGGTCTTAATCACTCAAGATTGTCCCCCTGTGTGAAGATCAATCTGATCTTTTAGTATGATGCATAACATCAAAGCTGCCGTTCTGCTTCTTCAGGCGTCAGTTTCTGAATGTGTGTGGGATTTGCACATGGAGACAATGAAAAAACTAGGTCTGTTCCTTACATAAAGCAATCGCTTGGCCTCAGAAGACTTGCATTGTTTGCATTGTACTTAGGAAATATATTTTAAAAAGTTGCATGAAGTGTGGTTAAGCAAATGAAGGCCACATATATTCCTATAATGCAGCTGAAATTACACAATCCAGTTTTAATGAGCATTTCTATTGTCATCACAGATGAGAATAAATTCTGCATTTCAGAATATATGACTGTAAAATGTGTGTTTGTAGTTAAAAGGGGGGTTTAAATAGAGGTTTAAAACTTGTGGCTAAGTGCTATTTGTTGTGCATATAGCGGTCTGACAAGTTGTTATTGTGGGAGCCATACCATTGATCTAAATGCAATAAACATGCATTTAAAATATGGATATACAAAACAAGTAATTTAGTGTACATTTTCATGAAATTGTTTATATAATAGGCCATTATAGAGACAGGCTCCCTGGAGGCAGTTTGAGTTAAGTGCATTCCTCAAGGTCATATGTGTTGTAGAGCATGTCTGACTACTGCAAAGCTTCAGTCGCTGGCTCATGGCCATCTCTAACAGCATCCTCTGAGCTAGCAATCTACATCTTTATCTCAAACATCAGCACTGCCTTTCCCATGATTACACACAGCCTTTTACAGTCGCCTTAACTGTATCTGTGCCAGCGTCCTATCTCTGGCTGAATGAAAGGGTCAAATAAATCACTCTGAATGGGAGAAATCAATAACCAATCTGGGAGATGATTAATTAGGTAGCAGGCAATGAATTTCCGTTCTGTCCAGATCCAGGTCAGAGTAGTGCTGTGTGACTGGAGTTCTCTGATGGATGCCCGTAGAACTTTCTCTCTCTCTCAGTCACACATTTGTTAAAGAGGTTATATAGAAAGAGTATCACAACTCGCTTTCTTTCCTCAGATTCCCTGACTGACTGTCTTAAATAAAGGCCCATTCACACAGAGAACGGTAACTATAAAGATAATTGTATTAGCATCTGCATCAAATCACAGAAACCTTATTATAAGCACACACTGCAGTTATGTATTGAGTCTTAATCATTCGTGTCAAAAGTGGCATTTACATTGAGCTTAACAGTTGCATTTCAATCAAGTGCATTAGTAAACAGCTGAAACATGACCTTCACTTTGTTTTTTGCTTTGTGATCCCTTCAGATGTGACTCATTTGGTACTCATGACCCTGATTTTACCTGTTATTTATTTATTTATTTATTTATTCATCCATTCAAGGACCTCATTAAAGTACATGACCCCGCAATAATATACTGTGCACTAAATACACACTAAAAAACTGGATAAAAACTGTATTCTTAAAATTGGCCAGTCCTTTTCAGAAAAGCAATTACTTTTTTCATCAGCAAAAGTTAATTGTAAATGTAATAAAAATCTCTTTTAATTTAATATAGCTTGGCACCACCATTACAGTCTTCCAAAGGATTGTGTTTACAGTGCAGAAATCTTGCTTGCATTAATATTTTTTCTTTCATAAATCACAAACTAAATACAGTAGACACAATGTGATCTGGCTATGCCTAGTTCCTCTTCGAAGTGGAATTTCGACACTGTGTTATGGTGTTGATGCTGTGGGAACGCTTCTGTGTGACCGATGTCTGGAGCATCTGTGCAAACACATCAATCGCATTGGCTGACATGAGGTCAGTTAACGTTGCATGGTGCACCAGCACACCTACGTCAAGGAATCCCCAGCTTCTTTGTCTACGGGAAGCTGCTTGTCTGCTGAGTGTGTGAAATCAGTGTGTGTGCTTAGAAAAAGAGCCACAAACCATGTCAGATTCTAAGTATAAAAATGTGTGACACCATGTTCCCACTCTGTCTCGGGGGATGACTCCCACAAACTCTGTGTTATTTGTTTGGGAGCTAGCATGCTTGGTCAGTCCTCGAGGAGGCTCAACTTTGCAGCTCAGGTCCTGTGCTTGCCAAGCCAACATGATGTGTTCATTCTTCCTCAATGCTCCTAAGGGGCTGTTTTGCTAACTACGTTTGTGTTTTGGGAAGTAGCAGTCTGTAGTGGAATTTTCACCCTGTCTCCATTCAGCGCTGCTGCCAGAGTGGCATCCATCGCCTCTCATCAGAGGATATCAGGACTCTAAAGTTTCAGAAGTTACATGTTCCCCCCAGTGAGCTGCATGGCACAGAATGAAGCTAAAAGCCCTGGTGCTAAAGCATTCAGTGGCCTGAGGGTAAGCCCCCTTGGGGGAAAGTGTGTTGCACCACAAAATTAAAACGGGTGATCACTCTTCCTTGATGCTCTCAACGAGCTCCGTGTTCCGTGTTTTAGGAAGCAGAAGTCTCCGGCGGGATTTTGCCCTATTTCTGTTCAGTGTCGTTGCTCAAGCATCTCATAGGTTCGCTTTCGGGGGAGAAGCGTACCATCACCTAGTTAATCCGTTTGGGTGTCTTTAGGACCCTTTTCTGTACACCCTGCCACCTACTGAGGAACAGCAATCTCTTGCGAGTCCATGTGGCAGAGGTACGGCTGAGCGGAGGTGGACTTGTCCGCCTCTGGTTCGCTTTCACACCTCCAGCATGTACAGATGCGGCCGAGGCTAAGTCAGGCCAGCCTGAGACTGACTTTCAGATCTAGTGTCTCTCCTGGACGGTGCTCCCTGGAGATTTCCATCCTGAAAGACCTTCTGTCTCAAAGCGAGGCTTGGTCTATCACCCCCGGCCAAAGATATGGAAACATTAGGTCTGGTTTTAGGGGTACCAGCTCATAGATGGGTGGTTGTAAACACTTCTGAGTTCCAGAGCTCCCTCCGTGAGAAGTTAAATGCTCAGAAGTGGCAGCTATATATGTCATGGTGTGAACATCATCACTTGAACCCAGTCCACTGCTTGGTTGGTACATTGCTAGAGTTCTTAAAAGAGCATCTCTCAGCAGAGTTAGGTAGGCTATGTCAGTAACCTCCTCCTGCTTGGATTCTGCCCTTGGACTGGTCAAAGTTATTCTGCATCCTAGACTGGATAACATCCTGAAGGTGTCTTCTGTGACCGGCCAGTTCATTGTAGGTCAAGCCTTCTTCCCTCCACCACATCGATCAAGAATCAGAGCAAGTGAGGCTTCACCTATTATGTCCAGTCTGGGCTCTTAGGTTCTGTGTTTACTGCACAAGTCAGTGCCATTAATCCATGGAGTTATTGGTCTGCTTTTGGTGGTTGCAGCAAATGTGCTGTGGTCAGCTATTGCTCTGGCCGGTGAAGTGCATGGAATGGCTTCGCCTCTAGGAGTCAGGGCCCACTCCACTTGGAGTAGCATCTTCCAAGGCATCTAAGAGAGCACCCTTACAAGATGTTTGTGCTGAGGAAGGCTGGTCCTCTCTGCACACATTCATTAGATTTTACAGTATGAACATGGATTCAACCCCAGGATTGAGGAATTTCGTCACATCGCCACACTTTAGGCACGCCTATAGCATCTTCCTTCAGACAATTAAAATCTGGGGTCTCTGCAGCGATGTATGGTCTTGCTGGGGCACCATGCTAGGTCACTTGACCTCACATCAGTCAATAAGATTGGTGTGTTTTCACTTGTGCTTCAGACAGTGGTCATGCAAAAGCACTCCCATAGCAGCAATGGCATGACGCAGAGTCTTGTTCCCTTCTCAGAGAATCGGGTTACATATGTAACCTGAGACATTCTTTTATGTTTATGAAATTGGAAACCTGAAATGAACCTTTAACAGCTATGAGAAAAACAACCTTAAAACCACAAGACAGCAACTGTTAGTGTTCGCTCACACTTCTCAATAACATTCCTCATGTGAAGAACACAAGAGACGCTCACAGCTGATTCCAACAGATCTTGACATTAACATGTTGCTTGATGTAGCTAATATTCTGACAAGCATAAAACATTCATCTCCTGAATGAGTCTAGAATCACTCGCTCAAAAGCACAGGTGAGGAAGCCGCAGAAGCGAGCGATCTCATATGTAAGCATATGCATATGAAAAATAATGCGATCATCTACACTAACCTTACCTTACCATCTGGCGCTATGGACCCAGTGGTCCCTAGCCTCTACAACCATCCTCTTCCATGCTTGGGCCGCAGCCCTGCGCTTCTCATATCCCTCCTCACTGCATCGGCCCATCGGTTTCTAGGCCTTCCCCTTGGCCTGGTACCGAAAGGCTGTTCCCCGAATACTCTCTGTGCCTGTAGTTCCTCTCCCATCCTTCGAAGGTGCCCATGATCATCAACACTATCAGCATATAAATGAAAACTGCCTAATGTTACAGAGTGAAATGTGGATCCAGAAAGTGGTAAAGGCCTGTTAAAGCTTTGGGATACTGATGGAAGCCATCTACTGCATCTTTGCTTTGATCTTCGTGCTGAATATGATCCAGAAGTATTTGATAAAAATGCGATTTTCTCAGCTTTTTGCTCAGAATGTTGCTTTTTTTATTAAACCTACCTACACTCAAGTGTTGATTAAAAAAAAAAAAAAAGAATGCTTGAGGCTAGAATAAAACTGATTTTTTTGCATTGTATTGGATGTTCAGATATTCATACAACAAAATATTCTGTGGGCCATGAAATTTTAGTGAAAATCATCAAAAAAGCTGGTGGTGGCTGGCAACTATTTTCAAAAACGCTGGCGGGGAAAGAGTTAATATGTGGCCAAAATGGGACTGTTTTCTATCTTTTTTTAAACAGTATTTGCATTGTCTAAAGCCAAATAATGACCCAAATTTGTTTTATTATGCTGCAGTCTGTGAACTCCTGTTGCAGACTTGATGCCAGCAAAAAGCTCACCTCAAAAACACTTTTATTTATGGATTTTGTTGTGCCATTCCAGCATCAAAGTAGACATCATTTATTAAACTGAAGCAGTTCCTGGTCTTTGGTGATATTTCTGGGTCAACGCTGGTCTCCTCCATAGTGTCACATGAACGTGATGACATTAGTGTGAGCTGGTGAGGTGACAGATAATTAGATTATTAATGCTGCCCTTTTCTTTCTCAATTACACCTTACATGACATTGAATTATACTGTAAATTCATTGCAATGTTCACATGATTATATAGAGAGTGATCTTCACACAAGTGAGTTTTGTGTGTGCGAGTGTGTCAGATGACCCCTTCTCAAGAGCAAAGAGCAAGAGAGTTCAAGAGCACTGATCAATCAAATAAAAGATGTAAGATCAAGGATTTGTTAGATATAGCATAACTTCTTACTGTAGATCACCACAAGAGAGACACAAAGTTTAATGAAATGAATGTTATTAACAAAAACATAAAAGGTAACTAACACAATTACTAAATTAATTCCATGAATAAATATGGCAATAAAGAGAATAAGATGGATAAATAAAAATGATGGAGCTATACATTTCTTATGGAAAGATATTAATTGACAATCAACTAGATACAATCTCTGAAGCAAATTTGAAAAGCCATATGCTGACAATATAAACATGGAATTAAATTGGCATGGTCAAGAGATGAACCCCGGTGATGGCCTTGTGAAGGAAAGATAAGAAAGTGAAAGTGAAGGAAATATGTTGCTTCTGGAGCACCGAGGAGGTCCTCATAGTGTGGAAATCTCTGATGAAGATACTTTGGAAGTCAGGCTGACTGGATCTGCAGAAAGGTCCTCAACAATCAGGAGCACACAGACGGAGGAAGCTTGAAGAGCTTGGAGAGCTGAAGCTTGTCACTGGTTGTGTCTGTTAGTGTCTCCACACAGAACTTGGTAGTATCTGTTGTGTTCTCACTGGTGGAACTTTCATCTTTTCCTGACAAAATGGGAAATGCAATTTGCCACCTTTTCGATCCATCAGTGTGATTGGCTGTTGTTGTCAGAGGTACAGCTACAGTATGAACCACCCGGAAATGGAAGTTATATGCATAGTTTAAGGTCTACAGTTACATCTTTAAGGTTTTACCTATGCATTATTCACTCCTTAATCACTTCCAAAGTAACCTAAGCAATGTTCTGAACGCTGAAGATGCTGTCAAGCATGCTTTTGTACTGATGTGTCACAAACAGCTCTCATTAATCATGTAATGTTCTCTGAGTGCATATGGAGAGGATATATTGGCCACATGACCAGGCAACTTCGCGTCACTTTGTGCTAGGAATATCATCCTGTCTGCTCTGGTATGTCTATATATATCAGATTCAGTATCTGTAGAAATGCACCTGTGACTGGATCATTGCACAGCTGAAAACACAGCAGAAGATTGCTGTGAAATACAAACAGAAGCCACAAATAACCTCCCTATGCTGATACATACTGTACAGCTCTTCCAATGCAATACACAGTGATGTGTCATTATAACAGAGATATAAGAAAATTCCTGGCACTAAACAGCAGGGATTGTGTTCAAAGGTATGAGCCTCATTAGAATTCTCTGGCTTCATTCTGTACACTCCTTTTAGACGCTGCATGAAAAGATAGCTTTTTCTCATTTTATTTCACATTTGTGTGTCTATATCACTAGACCAATTTTAAATTGGTTATTATCTTCCCTTCTCTTTTTGTATTTAGCTGGCATGTAACGTCAAAATAATTGACTTAGAATCATTCTCTTCAATCAGTGGATAAATGGTGCAGAACAAAGACGAATTACTGCCTACTTTTGCATGATCTTTAGAGCCCAGAGAATCAAACACAGGCTTGACCAAACCACACCGCTGGCATTCCCATGCTTTCCTCATGTTTATATACAGACCGGAATGGAAGTTACAATCCAACAGAAGTATTTATGAGAAGGACTAGACAGTTTTTTTCTCACATGGTCATTTGTTCAGAGGTTGTGGGTGTGCTTGCCTTGGGGTATTTATGTAAAATAAGAATAATTGTGTTTCCTTCACTAATTATTCAAAATATGAAGCCTTTGCCATTTTAAAGCAGTAAGATGTCTAGAAACTCTATTACTGTTGCTCATGTTTAGGGACTTGAGCAGACCTCCGTCCCTGACATACTGGATGTTGGGTTTCCATGTTTTATGGGTTCATTCCATTAATGTAATGGTTTTTATACTGTAAAGACTGTATTTTCTATCACCCTACACCTAAACCTACCCCTCACACAAAACTACAGGCATTTTTAGATTCTCAAAACACAAAAACTGACCAAATTTATTATTTATACTGACCAAACGATATTTTCTATCCCCTAACCCAACCCTAACCCTAAACCTACCCCTTACAGAAAACCTGTTTGCATTGTTACACTTTCAGATAAACATCATTTACTATTTTTAATCTTTTTTTTTTCCCTCGTGGGGACCACAGGCCGATCCCCACAATGTCAAAAATTTCAGGTTTTACTATCCTTGTGGACACACACACACACACACACACACAGAATATAAATGTCAAAACAAAATGCCATGAGGAAACCTTGACAATAAACGTCAAGTGGTATCTGGCATCATCTGAATCTCTTGTTTGATTTGATATATAACATATACTCATCTTAACACACACGCGCACGCACACACACACACACACATACACACACATACACATACATATATATATACACACATACATACATACATACATACATGCACACACATACACACACACACACATATATACACGTACATACATGCACACACACATATAGGTCACATTATTAATTCATACATGTGCTACAGTAAATGTGTTCACACAGAGGTCTGTTGGGCATTTACAGTAGTTCAGTAATGGTCAAAGCTGAAGCTCTCGGTCTAGAGGGGAAAAGTCACAGTTTTCCACAGAGCCGCTGGATTCTGCCTCACACAGACAGTGCAGATTGCCTCTCGGTCTTGCTATTATCAGCCAAACACAAACTGGCTTTGAAGTGTGAACTTTGCATCAATGAGAAATCAGTGTGCTATACATTTCAGCTCAAATAGACTATTGTGGCTGATATATTTGGGCTGGACTGAGGGACTGTTGTTTTCTCTGGAGATGCCGCAGCCGTTGTGTGAGGAGAACGGCCCGTGAGCTGCTGTCATCCTGCCCTTGCCTTCAACCAACCACTGTCCTTCTGATACACACAATCACATGCAGTTCCCATAAAATAAAAGCATCCGCTGAATGACAGCTTGTCCACGTGCAATATTAACGGATAATGAATAGAAATAAAAGCATCTCCCGAGTAATTTATTTGAATAGCAAAGACATACAGGTGATTTAGACACAGACATGCATATTAAGGCTGGTATAATGTGGGTAGAGGATATTAGGAGGGTTGAAGAAATGTGTGTGCACACCCATCATCATGTTAATATGTTCCAGCAGAGGTTGGACGGGTCACAGGGTCAGGTTCAGATAAATCACAGAGACATGAGCTGATTTCTGTTAGAGCACTAGCGCCGAAGGTACTGTGTTACTTATGACATATAATGAGCTTTAATAATGAGGTTTGAATCTGACTGGATCATCAGCTAAACCCATTCTCTCCACTGTTATATATCTAAACCCAAAACCATAGTTTGGTATTCATTTAATTACATAATTCCCAAATCCAACAGTGAATTGAAACCTTCCTTTTATAAAGCAAACTTTTGGATTGGACACTTTATAGCTCTAAAAAAATACCTGTAAACTCAAATATCATAACAATCAAGTGCAATTTTTGTTGCTGGTAATTTCTGAATTATCAGCCCAAACTGCCACGAGTCATTTCTATTTATTCTATATTGGCTGTTATTCTGTTTGTAATCGGTCGAGTCGGAGCTGTGATAGTGACAGCAGATCTAGTGGAATACAGTTGTGTGTTACTAAAGAACTGAAATACCTTCAACACATGCAATACTTGAGTAAAGACTTTACACTGAATCTATTTATATAAAGTTAGCTTTTGTTTTTCATTTTTGCCTAATTCACTCTTTTTACCCAGATATATTTAGCAGGACATATAATACTGTATTTGAATTAAAGGCAGATTTACACATAAACTCTTTGCGTGTTAGTATAAGAGTTTATTAGTTCAGCATGTTGAGGATAAAGCGCTGGTTCTGATGGAGGATTCTGTGGCCCGTCCCGCAGGCGAACGGAAGGTCATCCCTCTGCTGAGTCAGGCTTTGAGATCCGCTCTCTGGGTATTATCTGGGCTTTCCTCACACACATAAATTTGGCATGAGCCGACAGACATTAATGCCGGGCTGGTCAGATGGGCAGGAGGGAGTGTGGTCTGAAGAAAAGTGATGTGTCAGCTTCAAAACTTCACACTTCAAACATCAAACGCGTGTCCAGCGCAGTCCCGCAACATACATTTACATCGGCACAGAAGCATGCACAAAGATGACACGAAGTGCTGCTTGTGAATTCAGGATCATGATTTAAAACACTGGTTTAAAAAGATGAAGGTAAGGCATCAGGTCACAATGAAAGCATTATCAAATCAACATTAAAAAACCACAAGAGAGCATCTGAATGCATCATTTGGACGTTTGGGAATAAATTATTGTGATTGCTGTCTGTTACATGTTTCCTTTCATATATGTTAAGAAATTGTTAGGAAAAAGTATAGAGATAGGAGTGTGTTTAGTGGCTCATAATAATTATACAGTAATAAATATACAATAATAGTATATTGTAACTAACATGATTGTCAAGTATCTATACAAACATATTTATGATTTAAAGATTTCATAATTTTGTATTTCTACTTAATACTCAATAATGTTAACAATTTACCTAATTACCTAATTTAAATTTAACCAAACCTGAACCACACACAAAATTCACACAGGGGAAATTTAACAAAATAGAAACAGTAAATGTGATCGCACACTAACAAAGAGATCAGGTAAATTATTTGTAATAAAAGACAATACAAATATGTCACCTTTATAACAAACATTATAGGCCATAATGAAGAACAAATAATGAATGCTCAATATTTCTGCACATCATGTCTTCATTGGTGGGTTGTTGCTGTAGTTCGTGTCTTCTCCTCTTCCTCATCTCGCTGGATTCCCTCTTTTCTTTACTGAATATATCAGACTGCTTGAAATGAGATTCTTTCCTCATCTCTCCTGGAACAGACCGTGACATGAACACTGTGAGTCTGGTGCTGTCATTTTAAAGTATGCATGGGGCCGGGTAAAACTCTGATCTAATATACAATTTTTATAATGAACCCAGCAAAACTCCAACTGAACTCGAATGGCATTGATTGCCCTGCATTTTCATTTATGGAAAATAGACTTTTTACTTAAAACTTAATAATTACTGTAATGTCTTCACACCCAGATATATGCTTTTAAATTAGAAACTGAAGTGAGGACATACATTATTAATGCTTTTCTGTTGCTATTCCAGAATATTAAGAATAGTATCAGTAATGCAGCAATTCAGCCTTCCACATATTATGTAGCTTATGAAAACACTAAACTACACCTTATTACTGCATTTGGAAGTGCATGTTGTGAATCAAAGCTGTTCTCTGGGGTCCTTAACGCTCCACAATGCGACACAGATTCCCTAGACTACGTTTCAATGGATATATCATGCATATCTCATTAAATGCTGAAACTCTTCAGTTGCATTATTGACTAATTAATATTTTGTCAAATTTTGGAGGGGTTTGTTTAATCACCTGCAAACAAACACTGTGATTCTGATTGAATCACATAGGCTAAATGGCACATTTTGGCTTCAAAACAGTGACATTCACTAAAAAGCGGCTACATTTTGTACCTGCTGTACAGGAATTGTGGAACTTAAATATTTTTACATTTTATAATTGTTTTGGGGTTTATGAATGGGCATAATGCCTCTGCATACGTATGAGGAGCAGTTTGGGCAAACACACATTTTGAAAGGATCGCAGAATCCATCGTTACTGGAGACAGCATATCTATAAACCTTGCTTTGTCATTCAGCATCTGAATTTATGCCAGGTTCTCTGTAACCCAATAACAATAATCACAAAATTCCAGGAATATGCCAAACTATACAAAGAGCTCTCATGTTCTGAGAGAGTTTGTATTCATTTTGTCGCTTTTAGGGCGAATCTATTTTTGGGTCACACATATGCATTTCCCAAAGCATAGTACAGGCTCTCATGCATGATGGGTAATTATCTGGGGGCAAAAATATAGACCTTGACATCTCACTCTGATCCAAAGAAAACTTTGTAGTGATCTCCATGGTTTGAGCAAAGGACAATATACTTACTTACTCATTCCAAATGTTTAATTCACATTTATTTATGTATTTGATGGTGTCTTTGGTTATAGTTTAATTTAACAGCTGCATATATTGTATTATTGTTGTGTATCACACAATAATCTTTTATTTAAACTTGCCAACATCCTTGAAGATTGTGATTGACTTGTGGTTAGCGCTTGTGTTTATATATACTAAACCACTGTACGACATGAGTTCATATTTGGTTGTGACACTACCCTTTACTATTGCCATTGGAATTCACCACTGATTCATCATCTCCATCATTCACCTTTCAAACAAACAGGAGCTAGCCGCTAACTGAAACCTACATTAAAAAAAATACATCGCATTAAAGAAGTCAAATGAGAGTCCATAACTGAAAAACCTTTCCAAAATTATACGGTGGAATAAATCAGGCTTTCACACCATTTCCCAAATGCACTTTTCACACTTCTGCGAAAAGCAGCTCACATACTTTGATACGCATTGACCTCATTCTGCCGTGAGGTCATCTTATTATGTTGAAAATGTTCAGGTATTTCTCTGCGTCAGAAGATCTTGTCTCATAGATGCTTTAGAGAGCGTTGAAGAGAATCATTAAGGCTCGTTTGCAGAGATTCTTCTCGTGTGCAGTTCAGCTCAAGACATCTGCTGTAGCTTTGAGAAACACCTCCAGCTACATGACGGCCATCGCAGCGTTTGCGCACAGTTTTCAGATCTTCTCTGTGATTCACGTGTGTCTCAGACAGAACTGCCCTCAAAGCATCGGATTCATTTGCAGCTGAAGTCTAACCTTATCAGACATTTGCACAGCATTTCTAATAAAGGTACACATAAAAACCTTTGTATTGGATAGTGTGCGTTATACAAGGTGGTACATTATTTTTCAACAATTCAGTTTTAGTAAATAAATATTTTCTTCATGTTTATTATCAATGCCATCTCATGAGAAAACAGAACAAATCACACACTGGCAATTTCATATTAATGCATTTGAATTTGAATTGTACAAAATCGTATGATGTGTATAAAATGTAAAGCCTCTGTCGCTGTGAGTAGGTAATGTGAGGGCAATCCGCTGGCTCTACCGACATCGACTCTAGTCATGACCAGCTACTCAAGCATGTCCTGGAGCTGATTGGTGGAGTCCCTCGTTTACTTGGCATAAGAAGTCAGGTCAGTACAATTACTGAGAAATATTTCAAGGAATGCTTAGCATGTGAAGATGGAGAAAAGCCAACCTACTGTGGAGAACATAAGAATATAGCTGGCAATGGCTTTGACATGCGGTATGTTACAATACCAGAGCGTGTCTGCGGGAACATAATAAGCATATGTAGGCAGCCGGGTCATGCTGAGCTCGATGCCACCCTGTGTGACAGGAGAGCGGCTCCAGGAGCTGACTGCTGCATGGCTAGCTGCACATACCTGCTTCATCAGCTGCCAGTGCAATGGCCAAAGGATTAATCACTTACTGTTCACCAAGTCTGTTAGAGCCGGGAAACTAACCTTACCAGATAGCCTTGCTGTCCTTCCTTCTTTTGTGTCCATCGAGAAACTATTGCTTCTTGTGCAGGCTGTAAATCTCTGCAGAAGATATCTGGTTGCAGCCCCAACGTAGACTTGGAGTCAGTAAATCCAAATGAGCGCTGTGAACTTCCAGATGTGCAATTAATCAAATTATGTGCAGATAATCAACATAAAATGGTTATTTTGCTGCATTCTGTTCTCATTTTATCTTGTCTAATGCAGACGACAATATTTTTCAAATCAATTTGGTGACACACAGTATATTCATGTACTCGCCTGCCTATAGAAGAGCTGAACTGTATGAGCGCTACTCTCAATTTCTGAAAAAAAAACCACACAGTAAGCAAAAACACACAAATCCTGAAAGACCCAGATTATCCAAACCTGTATTGTCCTTGTCAAAGCAGTGGACTTACATCAGAGAGTCTGAGAGGTCACTTACATTTATTCATGTAGCAGGTGCATTTATCCAAAGTTACTTTATATGTAAAACACAACTAGTGATCCATCTTGAAGAAGCAATAACACATGAAGTGCTAACAATACAAACTAATGAAGTGAAGGTTCTGATGGTCAGAAGATTCTGATAATCTGGAACATGTATATGTGAAGAGTTTGTTTGCAGGAGGAGGATGGTTGGGCATAAGCTTGTTGTCATCGTACTAGGGATGTGACGAGATCTCGTGGCACAATCTGCACAGAACCTGACGACACAGCTTCATGCTCATTGGTTCAGACAACTGTGATGCTGCATTCTCTTCTAAAATGTTTTATTTTTTTATCTGATTTCATGCGATTATATATTTAAATTATGCATGAATATTTCCAAACACTATGACAGTGCGATCCCTGTGTGATTGTTATGTGATTGTTGTCATATTTCTGTAAAAATCTAAAATACATTTGAGTATTTTGAGTGTCTTGTTCATCCTATTTATTTTCATATAAAGCAACAGAACTGAAATTATATCACGTTTATCAGCAGCACAGCACATGAGTGAGAATAACGCGATATCTGATTGATCTCGTAGGTATCTGCTCCACTTCGAGAGGTCAGAACTGTCCGTCTTGACTGTGTTTATTTCACTCCTCCCCTCACTGCAGCCGCCTGCTCTCGTCTACATTTCAGGCGAGGTGCATCTCAAACAGGCCTGATAGCTGATGTGTGCGGCGACAAAACACGCGCTGCTGACGCTCCACTGATGCTTACGTGAAACAGGTGTTAAAGACATTCAAATCTGCTTTCATGCTGCTGCTGATCCAGAAAGAGCAACACAAACAGTCTTTTCAACCACACATCATTATTTCTGTGTTACAGACATTTAAATAACAGAAGTACTGGGATAAAGTTTAAAGTTTGGGAATAAACACTTATTGTCTACAGTAGCGATCAAAACGAAAGTATCTTAACACTAGTATGTATTGTAACGCTTATCCTCTCTCGCCTGGAGGTGGCGACAACCCGTTTAAAAAAGTATTTGTCATTGAATCATTCATTCAAACAGATTCCAAATATATTATATTATATATATATATATTTATATATTTTGTTCAAATTAATATATATTTTTAAAAGACTTAAACAATGAACATTTTGTCAGAACCACTAGTAAATTACGTTAATTTGTTTAGTTTTCTAATCTTTTTTTTTCTTTTTTTCAGAATCATGAGAGAATAGTGATCTATTAAAAAACAGGGATTTATTAAATAGTGATCACTATTTATATTAATATTAAAAAAAAAAAATGCGATTCTCAATTTATCCAGAATCGTGGAGCTCTAGTTTACATGTTGTTTATTACTGCATATAATTCATTAAAATAGAAGTTTAATTTCATAAAGTACAAGTTGATTTCAAAATGCACTTACATTTTTTTTTCGCATTTTGTGTTTTTCAGTTGAATAAAAGACTATTTTTCCCTATATATTTCATCATTGAGGATTTTTTTTTTTTTTTTAAGTCTAAAAATCTCGTCTCGTCTCGTCTCATCTCGTGGGGTAAGTGTCTCGTCACACCCCTACATCGTACTGTTTCTGAACTTCCCAAACTGTTCCAGGAAGAGAGTTCCAAGAGTCCTTTTTTCAGAAAGGTTTTTTTTTTTTTTTTTTTTAAGAACTCTCTCTTCTCTGTTAGCTCAACGTGTCCGCTTGAGGAGACTTTTATCCCTTCCTCACAAGACTCACAAGAAGCGGATAGCACTTCAACACCTTTCCGATCCAACAACGTGATTGTCTGCTGTTGTGAAAGGTGGTCACAGCATGGCCCGGTCTGTAAGCTTCAGCATAAAGCTTAAAACTAGAACTGTTTCTTAAAGGTCATCCCTATCCATTATTCACTTTCCAAAATATTTCCAAATTAACCCAGAAATTGAACACATGGAGTCCAAACATGAATCTGAAGTGCTTTTCTTTGTGGCTGTAAGTTAAGGTAAAGATTATAGGTTAGTATTTACAATCATCCACACTTAGAACGAGGGTGAACAAAGCAGTTTCTGTGACTGTGGCTCACTGTGTGCTACTATTAACCCCTCATTCTCCCTGAAATGTGGTGGTGTCTTATTTGAAGGCAACAAGCACATGTTTGTCTTGCACACAGAAACCCAGTCCTGCTATAGTAATACTTCACCCCATCACTGTGGGCAAAGTGGCTTTGAGGGTTTCCATCCCCTCTGCACGCTGTCCACTACAATAGCATTTAATAGCACTTCAGCAAAATGTAAATAAACTATTATTAAACTCAACCATTCATGGAAGAAGAGTTAGTAGATGATGCAAACCATGATTCATGAACACAATACACATGTACTGCACACGCAGACATCAGGCACAGAAGACGTGTTTGCTAGTGAGTTTTTCTGAATGTCTGGATAGTACTGTAGAGTACTGTAGCTTCAGAAGTCCTATGGAACGCCCTCAGACGCTCCGCTGCCACAGATGCACAGGAATTGAGATTTTTAGAATAGCAGCAGTATGAATATTACTCCGTCTGCTCTAGAATCAGGCTGAACAGGCCGCAGGACAAAAGGAATTTTCACAATATAATATACAATTATAATATACAAGAGCACAGCCTGAGACAGAGCTGGTGTCTGTTCACTGGAAATGAATCGTGTCTTCTGTCTGTCTGCCCATTAGAAGTCAGCTCACCTACTAAAGCTAACAGTGAAGCTGGGTTGAATGGTAACGAGATCATTGAAATCGGAAAATAAAATGCAAACATACACACCTTGCTGCTTACTTAATTTGACCAAAATGGGCCGCGCACCAGTGAACAGGCCCTTACCCAAAGACAGTCTTTGTTGAGACCGACGTTTTAATCTTCATGATTTAAACTTCAGGAGCAAAAACAGTGCTAGAGTAGGAAAATTTGATTCATTTCAGTGAATCAGTTAAAAGATTTGCATAATAAAGGTATGACCACTAGATTTTTTGCTCTATTAAAGGAGTCATATGATGTGATTTCTTGTTTTCCTTTTCTTTAGTGTTGTGTAGCTGTTTAAAAGATCTGCAGAGTTACAAAGCTCAAAGTCTCCCACAAAAGGATTTATTCTATCTAAAAGAGAAGGCTGATCCAGACCGGGCTAAAACGCCTCATTCAAACACACCCCACATGTCTACGTCACGATGTGGAAATATTTGCGTAATACCGCCCAAATGTTCACGCAAAGAGAGAAGGCGTGGTTTCAGTAACCACAGTAGTGTTGATGCAGTCATGTCAGGGAGACGCTGTGTGTTTCTGTGCAAAAGCAAAAGCACTTTATTTGGCCTCCTGAAAGTAGATGCAATTAAGAATCATTGTTAAGATTTGTTTACAAGAGAATAGCACAACCCAAATGTTCGAATTTGTGCAATGCATTTTATGGACGACAGTTTCGTGAACCTAGAAGAGTACAAGGCTGGCTATGAACAAAGACTATTTCTAAAAAACAAACAAAAAAAAAGGGTCAATTCCGACATTACTATGACAATCTGCCGCTTCTGAATCAGCGACTGTAAGTATGTTTTATTATTTGTTCAAGTATTTGCTATTGACTATTCAAATGCGGAGTTTTGCACAGTGTAGAGTAGCGTTGTGTGTGTGTGTGTGAGGGGAACAGGGTCACATCACAGCGGAGTGTACAGCCTGTCAGAAATCGTCTTAACCGTGGCTTGTGTACTGCAAATACATTCGAGCATCATCACTGTGTCTGTCATGCGATACATTTCCGATGCGTGCTTGTGGTGTTCGGCCAATCACAATGCATGGGTCAGTTGGCCAATCAGAGCAGACTGTGTTTGTCAGAAGGAGAGGCTTTGTAGAAAACAACGCGTTTGAGAGAGGCGGGGCATAGAGGAACTACAATAATGTACAGTATTTGAAAAATAATGTGTTTTTTGAACATTAAAGCATGTCAACATATTCTGTTACACCAAGTACACAAAATAATAATCTTTAAAAATAGCATCATATGATCCCTTTCATTCATTCATGATTGTGGAAGACTGTAAACACAGGCTCATTTGAGCTCAGTGAAACTGCAACTGTCACAAACATGTTTGTTCTTCACATTTTTAATGCTTTAACAGCGCTTTGCAATGATTTGTATTGTGAAAAGCGTTATACAAATAAACTTGAATTTAATTGAATTGAATTAATGAAAAACATTCCACATGACTGTTGTTTTTATAATTCATCGATAATATTCTGTTGTAGTTCCTTGTAAAGTTACCAATCAGTCAGTTTTACTCCTGTTTATTTGTTTAATTTACTGAAGATAAGTATGTTTTTCCATGTAAGAGTATACAGGTGCATCTCAATGAATTAGAATGTCGTGGAAAAGTTAATTTATTTCACTAACTCAACTCAAATTGTGAAACTTGTGTATTAAATAAATTCAATGCTCACAGACTGAAGTAGTTTAAGTCTTTGGTTCTTTTAATTGTGATGATTTTGGCTCACATTTAACAAAACCCACCAATTCACTATCTCAACAAATTAGAATATGGTGACATGCCAATCAGCTAATCAACTCAAAACACCTGCAAAGGTTTCCTGAACCTTCAAAATGGTTACACAATAGCCTATACAATCATGGGGAAGACTGCTGATCTGACAGTTGTCCAGAAGACAATCATTGACACCCTCCACAAAGAGGGTAAGTCACAGAAGGTCATTACTGAATGGTTGGCTGTTCACAGAGTGCTGTATCAAAGCATATTAAGTGAAAAGTTGACTGGAAGGAAGAAATGGGGTAGGAAAAGATGCACGAGCAACAGGAATGACCACAAGCTTGAGAATACTGTCAAACAAAGCTGATTCAAACACTTAGGAGAGCTTCACAAGGAGTGGACTGAAGCTGGAGTCAGTGATCAAGAGTCACCACGCTCAGACGTCTTCAGGAAAAGGGCTACCAAGCCACTTCTGAAACAGAAACAATGTCAGAAGCATCTTACCTGGGCTAAGGAGAAAAAAAACTGGACTGTTGCTCAGTGGTCAAAAGTCCTCTTTTCAGATAAAAGTAAATTTTGCATTTCATTTGGAAATCAAGGTCCCAGAGTCTGGAGGAAGACTGGAGAGGCACAGAATCCAAGCTGCTTGAAGCCCAGTGTGAAGTTTCCACAGTCAGTGATGAATTGGGCTGCCATTTCATCTGCTGGTGTTGGTCCATTGTGTTTTCTGAAGTCCACAGTCAACGCAGCCATCTACCAGGACATTTTAGAGCACTTCATGCTTCTGCTGACAAGCTTTATGGAGATGCTGATTTCATTTTCCAGCAGGACTTGGCACCTGCCCACACTGCCAAAAACACCAAAAGTTGGTTAAATGACCATGGTGTTGGTGTGCTTGACTGGCCAGCAAACTCACCAGACCTGAACCTCATAGAGAATCTATGGGGTATTGGCAAGAGGAAGATGAGAGACACCAGACCCAACAATGCAGATGAGCTGAAGGCCACTGTCAAAGAAACCTGGGCTTCCATACCACCTCAGCAGTGCCACAGACTGATCACCTCCATGCCACGCCGAATTGAGGCAGTAATTAAAGCAAAAGGAGCCCCTATCAAGTATTGAGTACATATACAGTAAATGAACATACTTTCCAGAAGGCCAACAATTCACTAAAAATGTTTTTTTTTTTTTTTTATTGGTCTTATGAAGTATTCTAATTTGTTGAGATGTTCAAGACAAACATGTGCTTGTTGCCTTCAAATAAGACACCACCACATTTCAGGGAGAATGAAGGGTTAATAGTAGCACACAGTGAGCCACAGTCACAGAAACTGCTTTGTTCACCCTCGTTCTAAGTGTGGATGATTGTAAATACTAACCTATAATCTTTACCTTAACTTACAGCCACAAAGAAAAGCACTTCAGATTCATGTTTGGACTCCATGTGTTCAGCACAATTTCTGGGTTAATTTGGAAATATTTTGGAAAGTGAATAATGGATAGGGATGACCTTTAAGAAACAGTTCTAGTTTTAAGCTTTATGCTGAAGCTTACAGACCGGGCCATGCTGTGACCACCTTTCACAACAGCAGACAATCACGTTGTTGGATCGGAAAGGTGTTGAAGTGCTATCCGCTTCTTGTGAGTCTTGTGAGGAAGGGATAAAAGTCTCCTCAAGCGGACACGTTGAGCTAACAGAGAAGAGAGAGTTCTAAAAAAAAAAAAAAAAAAACAAATACTTTCTGAAAAAAGGACTCTTGGAACTCTTGAAGGAGTCTTGAACACAATTTCAGTTGAATTACTGAAATAAATGAACTTTTCCACGACATTCTAATTCATTGAGATGCACCTGTACTGTGGTCAGGAGCTGTTTTGTGTCTCAGTATCAGTGGCATGAGATCAGTCGTGGTTTCGCCCCTGCACAGGCCATCCACAGCAGACCGTGAACAGGTGTTAAATGAAATCTAGACAGGCAAACAAATGCAGCTGAGACCTGAGCTGACATCTCTCCATCATGCTGCTGTGGAGGTGGAACAGGATGATTGAATCATCGGAGCTCCCTGAGGCCGCTGAGTCACGCGGGTTACCCGGCCGGACCACTCTGTCGCCCCACTTCTGTTTACAATGAGCCACTGGGATTGAAAGGCCACTGTCAACAGAAGTAAACAACACAGAGCAGGGTTTGTAATGCTTCACATGCCTTACAGAACATTTTATACTCCATTTCTATATTAACACATTTTCTCAGTTAGCTGGGTGTTTGGAACTGTCTCTACGGCACTAGGAATGTGATCGAATATCTTATTTGGCAATATGAATAATGAATTTAATTACATGGTAGAAAAAAGTATTTATTAGATGCTGTCAATATTTGTGCTTGCTTAATAATGTGAGCCAGGTGACAGTACAAGATTTAGATGAGTATCTAAAAGTGTGTAAAGTGAATGTGTGTAAACTATATACATTAAATGAAAATGAGCGCAGCATGATCAAATATAATAGTGTTAAAAAAGTGAATAAATACCTATATGGAAACTATAAAGGGAACTTATTTTGAATACATACTTCATGCGTGTAATATTAATGTGGTCTGGATGTATTACATCCGTCATATCATGTGATATACCAGCATCAGTTGTGTTGAATCACTGTCATTCATAATGTACATCTTCTCCCGCGGCCTCATGGGACAGTAAAGTGTCCATCGTATGCACACGACAGAATAAAGCCAGAAGTAGTAGGTCATCTGGGTTTTTTTCCTACTGTGAATTCAGACATACTTCTTCTGTCACACTGTTTTTCTCTTACTATTTAGTAGGGAAGTATTTGATTTCAGATGCAGCCCTGAAATGTAAGGGTCAGATAATGGAGCCAAAAGAAAAATGTACTGTTGGTGTGTCTCCAGAAACACTATCAGCTGCTGCTTACACTGTGAAGAACTACAGTACCTACAATCCCACTGATCGTTAGCCCATAGCAGATCTAGACAGGTGGAGCTGGGGAAGGTGGAGGGTTTCTGACGCACGCTGCGACTGCTACATTAAACACTAGCCGAGTATTTGAATGTTGAGCAGCAGCTCATTGACTGCTGATGTGAAAATAAACCAATCAGCTGCACCATGTGATTAGTGATGTGATTATATCAGACGGAGTTAGAACCTGTCGGCCAGCGCCATCTAGCGTTTACTGACAGAACTTTGTATTTATTAAAGATGTAACAGTATCCACTTTATTTGAATTTTCTCCTCTGAATTACAACCTGTAAGTATGATTAATTATTGTTGAACATATTTTATACTGACTCGGACTCAAACTGATACTCAAACTATAATCGCTGAGGGTTGAGGAAGCCTCCGGAGCTGACATTCAGATATTGTAACGGGCGTTTCTTTTCTTTCATGTGCTGTAAGCAGCAGACCAATCAGAACAGACTGCGCCATCTGGCCAATCAGAGCAGCGTAGGCTCATGTAAAGGAGGGGTTTACAGCAGGGGTGGGGAACATTGATCCTGGAGGGCCACTCTTCTGCAGAGTTTAGTTCCAACCCTGAAAAACCCTGGAAAACAAAAACCTAACTGCATCCTGAAGACCTTAATTAGCTGGTTCAGGCATGTTTGATTAGGGTTGGAGCTAAACTCTGCAGGGACACCGGCCCTCCAGGATCAACGTTCCCCACCCCTAGTTTAGAGAGACTGAATCTTCAAAAGAATCATTTCCGAGTCTTTGAGAAACGAGATAATTATATTATGAGAAAATGAAAGTGTAAACCTGTTGTAGGAGACCTCCAAAACAAAATGAAGAACCTTTAGCATAATACAGGTAATTTAAATGGATGAAAACAGGGATGTTGTCATAAAATAATGATGAAATCAACTTTCCAGTGTTGTTAAAAGTCGAAGTAAACCAATTTATATGCTTGTATTCCACTGGAACCTCAGCTGTGTTAACAGGCACATGAGAGATGAGTGTTTCCCAGCATGAGACTGTTTCTCAAAGCCGAAAGAAGAATGTGGTAAATGAAGCGGCTCACCCCACTTCCCAGAGCCTGCTGGGATATTGGCTGAGGGTTTGTACACACATTTATCCGTTTCCTGTTGGCCAGGCTGAGGGCACTTACCTGCGAGTGAGATGAGGAGCGGAGCGCCAGCGTGGGGCCTGTGTATGATCCACGCGTCGACTCAAGAGTGACCGAGCCGCGTGAAGCATGAATTACTGGACCTGCCATAGCCATTTAAAACTTCTGACCCTAGTTCAAGAAACACACGTGTAGTTTGTGGAAATTAAACACTTATATTACACTAAAGTTAACTCAAATGGATGTGTGTTATCCATTGACACTACAGTAGAAAATAACACAAAGATCTACATCTTCTGTGAATCAGCTGGAAGTCCAGGTAACCCTACAGTATGACAAATTATTGTTTCCAACTGTAGTACACATAAGTTAGTGTGTTCCCATCTCTCTCGCACATTTGCTCGTTATTTTCTTTATATAAATGTGCACACAGTGTTTGGTTCTAGTCAACTGATGAACTGACTTATCCTTTGCTTTCATGCAAAACAGTATATATCTGCTGTTGATTTCTTTAAGACTGAAAGAAATAAACAAACTATGACAGATTTATAAATAGCTTCAAATTGCATACACTGATTATCGTTCAGCTGTTAAACACTGAGCAGTTGATACTCTCGCTGTCTGTGGGTCAGTTACTGTAAGCATGAAGAACACAGGCTCAAATTCACATTACTGTCATACGTTTTTCATTGAGAGACACTTAAGTTCCTGAATAAGTGCTTTTAACTAGCTCTATTTGCTCTTTTTAGCTTTCTATGCTTATACTGTAATCGGGTGCATTAGAAAATCCTTACTAAACATTATGTGACTGCAACATCTAGGCCAAGACACTGTGATGTGTGTAGTGATTTTGTTTTTCATCAATACAGCTGCTATGTACTAAACCACCAGTTTATATATATATATATATATATATATATATATATATATATATATACAGTGGGTACGGAAAGTATTCAGACCCCCTTAAATTTTTCACTCTTTGTTATATTGCAGCCATTTGCTAAAATCATTTAAGTTCATTTTTTTCCTCATTAATGTACACACAGCACCCCTTATTGACAGAAAAACACAGAATTGTTGACATTTTTGCAGATTTATTAAAAAAGAAAAACTGAAATATCACATGGTCCTAAGTATTCAGACCCTTTGCTGTGACACTCATATATTTAACTCAGGTGCTGTCCATTTCTTCTGATCATCCTTGAGATGGTTCTACACCTTCATTTGAGTCCAGCTGTGTTTGATTATACTGATTGGACTTGATTAGGAAAGCCACACACCTGTCTATATAAGACCTTACAGCTCACAGTGCATGTCAGAGCAAATGAGAATCATGAGGTCAAAGGAACTGCCTGAAGAGCTCAGAGACAGAATTGTGGCAAGGCACAGATCTGGCCAAGGTTACAAAAAAAAATTTCTGCTGCACTTAAGGTTCCTAAGAGCACAGTGGCCTCCATAATCCTTAAATGGAAGACGTTTGGGACGACCAGAACCCTTCCTAGAGCTGGCCGTCCGGCCAAACTGAGCTATCGGGGGAGAAGAGCCTTGGTGAGAGAGGTAAAGAAGAACCCAAAGATCACTGTGGCTGAGCTCCAGAGATGCAGTCGGGAGATGGGAGAAAGTTGTAGAAAGTCAACCATCACTGCAGCCCTCCACCAGTCGGGGCTTTATGGCAGAGTGGCCCGACGGAAGCCTCTCCTCAGTGCAAGACACATGAAAGCCCGCATGGAGTTTGCTAAAAAACACCTGAAGGACTCCAAGATGGTGAGAAATAAGATTCTCTGGTCTGATGAGACCAAGATAGAACTTTTTGGCCTTAATTCTAAGCGGTATGTGTGGCGAAAACCAGGCACTGCTCATCACCTGTCCAATACAGTCCCAACAGTGAAGCGTGGTGGCAGCATCATGCTGTGTGGGTGTTTTTCAGCTGCAGGGACAGGACGACTGGTTGCAATTGAGGGAAAGATGAATGCGGCCAAGTACAGGGATATCCTGGACGAAAACCTTCTCCAGAGTGCTCAGGACCTCAGACTGGGCCGAAGGTTTACCTTCCAACAAGACAATGACCCTAAGCACACAGCTAAAATAACGAAGGAGTGGCTTCACAACAACTCTGTGACTGTTCTTGAATGGCCCAGCCAGAGCCCTGACTTAAACCCAATTGAGCATCTCTGGAGAGACCTAAAAATGGCTGTCCACCAACGTTTACCATCCAACCTGACAGAACTGGAGAGGATCTGCAAGGAGGAATGGCAGAGGATCCCCAAATCCAGGTGTGAAAAACTTGTTGCATCTTTCCCAAAAAGACTCATGGCTGTATTAGATCAAAAGGGTGCTTCTACTAAATACTGAGCAAAGGGTCTGAATACTTGGGACCATGTGATATTTCAGTTTTTCTTTTTTAATAAATCTGCAAAAATGTCAACAATTCTGTGTTTTTCTGTCAATATGGGGTGCTGTGTGTACATTAATGAGGAAAAAAAATGAACTTAAATGATTTTAGCAAATGGCTGCAATATAACAAAGAGTGAAAAATTTAAGGGGGTCTGAATACTTTCCGTATTCACTGTATATACAGGTGGATCACAATAAATTAGAATGTCGTGGAAAAGTTCATTTATTTCAGTAATTCAACTCAAATTGTGAAACTCGTGTATTAAATAAATTCAATGCACACAGACTGAAGTAGTTTAAGTCTTTGGTTCTTTTAATTGTGATGATTTTGGCTCACATTTAACAAAAACCCACCAATTCACTATCTCAACAAATTAGAATATGGTGACATGCCAATCAGCTAATCAACTCAAAACACCTGCAAAGGTTTCCTGAACCTTCAAAATGGTCTCTCAGTTTGGTTCACTAGGCTACACAATCATGGGGAAGACTGCTGATCTGACAGTTGTCCAGAAGACAATCATTGACACCCTTCATAAGGAGGGTAAGCCACAAACATTCATTGCCAAAGAAGCTGGCTGTTCACAGAGTGCTGTATCCAAGCAAGTTAACAGAAAGTTGAGTGGAAGGAAAAAGTGTGGAAGAAAAAGATGCTCAATCAACCGAGAGAACCGCAGCCTTATGAGGATTGTCAAGCAAAATCGATTCAAGAATTTGGGTGAACTTCACAAGGAATGGACTGAGGCTGGGGTCAAGGCATCAAGAGCCATCACACACAGACGTGTCAAGGAATTTGGCTACAGTTGTCGTATTCCTCTTGTTAAGCCACTCCTGAACCACAGACAACGTCAGAGGCGTCTTACCTGGGCTAAGGAGAAGAAGAACTGGACTGTTTCCCAGTGGTCCAAAGTCCTCTTTTCAGATGAGAGCAAGTTTTGTATTTCATTTGGAAACCAAGGTCCTAGAGTCTGGAGGAAGGGTGGAGAAGCTCATAGCCCAAGTTGCTTGAAGTCCAGTGTTAAGTTTCCACAGTCTGTGATGATTTGGTGTGCAATGACATCTGCTGGTGTTGGTCCATTGTGTTTTTTGAAAACCAAAGTCACTGCACCCATTTACCAAGAAATTTTGGAGCACTTCATGCTTCCTTCTGCTGACCAGCTTTTTAAAGATGCTGATTTCATTTTCCAGCAGGACTTGGCACCTGCCCACACTGACAAAAGCACCAAAAGTTGGTTAAATGACCATGGTGTTGGTGTGCTTGACTGGCCAGCAAACTCACCAGACCTGAACCCCATAGAGAATCTATGGGGTATTGTCAAGAGGAAAATGAGAAACAAGAGACCAAAAAATGCAGATGAGCTGAAGGCCACTGTCAAAGAAACCTGGGCTTCCATACCACCTCAGCAGTGCCACAAACTGATCACCTCCATGCCATGCCGCATTTAGGCAGTAATTAAAGCAAAAGGAGCTCCTACCAAGTATTGAGCACATATACAGTAAATGAACATACTTTCCAGAAGGCCAACAACTCACTAAAAATGTTTTTTTTTTTTTTTTATTGGTCTTATGAAGTATTCTAATTTGTTGAGACAGTGAATTGGTGGGTTTTTGTTAAATGTGAGCCAAAATCATCACAGTTAAAAGAACCAAAGACTTAAACTACTTCAGTCTGTGTGCATTGAATTTATTTAATACACGAGTTTCACAATTTGAGTTGAATTACTGAAATAAATGAACTTTTCCACAACATTCTAATTTATTGAGATGCACCTGTATATATACACTATGTGATTGATTCAAGGTAAGTGAATGGTTAGACAGAAAAAGTGCAAGATTGCTGGTGTCACTAAGAGAGGTTAGTGAAGCATTAAATGAGTTCTAGTTTGTTTCCCCACATTCGTCCGCTGAGACTGTGTGCATTGAGATGGTGTGCAGATGGACCGAGCCCTGCTGCCGCTCTTATTCCCAGACTCTTCTGTGAGGCCGTCTCTCTGAGACACTGTGTCACTCAAAACTGATGCTGCTGTTGTGTTTTGGCCCCTCAGGGCCATGTGAGCACCTTGGCAATCCTTATGTGGCGCTTCCATCAGAGCGGTATGGAGTTAGGTGCAATGCTGCCAAACCAGACCTGCAGCGAGAGAAATCTATAATCTGGAGAGCATTTGAGCAAATGCTATGTCGTATAGATTTTATAGATTTCACTTCAATGCATGACTGTATTCAAGTATATTCCCTTTGCGTCGAGTTGTAAGTAACAGTTTTTGTTAGTTAGCTAGCATTTTTTTGGGCATTTTTAAGCCCAGTTCACAGTGACAACGAAATGAAGCAACAAGATTCCATGTATTTTAAAAGAGAGCCGACGACTTCCGGCGATCTGAGCGACACTGACTATTGTTGACAGCATGTGGACGTGTCCGGAGACATGACAGAGTTGAGAAATGTTCAACTCTACACGAATGAGCGGCGTCTCTTCGGAGTGACTACAGTGTGAGTGGAGTTACTGAGCACACGTGATCTGTCAGATACTGCAGTGCCTCTGCAAGACAGAGAAGTATGTAGTTGTTTAAACTAAGCTTAATATATTAATAAAAGCTACTCACAACAAATTGCCAGCTGTCCATTGGGGAAATGGCTTAATGATTTCTCCTTTGGAAATGGACAATAGGGCCAGGACCACAGTTGCCAAGTCTGCGTATTTTACAGGACTTTGGACTTCTTTTTTTCAAAGTCACGTTAAAAAATAACGGGTTGCGTTTTTTTTGGGCTTATTTTAAAAAATATGGTTGCTTGTTAGGAAAACCTGACAAAGCAACTTCATTTCTTTACACTTATGGTCAATGTTTTTTTTTTCCCAATATATTGTTGACACTATCTGCTTGCAGGTAAAAGCCAATCAGTGCAATAATTAATGTGCTGTAGGGTTATTCGTCATCGCACATTGCACCCTCTCCTCCCCCTTACTGGAGTAAAATCATGTTTAACGTGCAGACATGTGACGTTAGTAGATGTAAATAGACAAACAAGACCACCAACAGAGATGCACAGAGATGGAGGAAACATGGGAGAAGGTGAACGATGCAGTGGAGTAAAGAGACGTCATTTAATTTGTAAAATATATTTTATATTTTTATTTTTTTACATTTTAAGTGGCAGTTGTTATGAAAATATATGCGTATTGGAATGCTCGAGGAGGATAACGTAACATTAGGCCAGACTTCTGTCTGTACAGTCTTGACTTGCTCTCTTTCATCACTTTTGCTTGAGTTCTCAGGCACTGACTCCTTCCCTAAACTGAACATGAGCCCATCGAGAGTCAATGTGTGGAACATGTCAACAACATAGAATGAGATCCGTGAATGCCATTCATAAATGTTACTATCAGTAATAGTTCTGTTCACCAGTGTCCTCACCGCCAGACACTTGTGACATGCAGATGTTAACAGACTCCGGTTCAGATCAAACTCTTCCCCAGCGTCTCCAAGGGCCTCATTTATAACCATTGCGTACGCACAAAATGGGTATAGTAATATGCGTACACAATTTTCCACACACGCCGCGATTTATAAAAAATAAACTTGGCATAATTATGTACGCACCATACGGACATTCTAGACCATGCGTACGAACTTTTTTTCCTTGAGTGAGAAAAGTAATGAAGTAAACAATGATTTTATATCGATTTCGATATACATATTTACATCAAATATTCCACTCTCATTAATGGACATACTTTTACAAACAACATAATTACATAATTTTATTAACAATAAACATAATTTTCTATGGCATGCTATGTTTTAATGACAGCGAGGAGTGCTATTTGCATGTTTCCTTTTTTAAAATACTTTGTCAGTGACGCACCGAGTCAGACAATTGTGTTTACACTGTAATAAATATATCTATTTACACTAAAAATAGATAAAAGATGTGCACATTATCAGCAAAACTGCATAAATTTAATTTGATTTGAATTGTTTAAAACAATTGAAATACTATTTGGCCAGTGGGAAAGAATGAGATCAACTCTATTCTTAAATATTTATTGGAGAACTATTTTAATCTGTTTTGTTTTTATGGATATTTTTATATATTTCTTCTAAAACATAACAAGGATACTGGATCATTTTTAGGAATAAAAAATAATGTGTATGTAACAAATGGCATTTATAGTCTGTATCTCATATTTCCTTAATGTCTTTGTTGGTTAAACATGGTGTCACGTGGATGGGAATATGCATGGAAATGATATGCAGATGAGGTTATGCATAGTAAAACTAGGCGTTGTAAGCTCCATATATGGTGATTTCAGGGAGGAGTCGGGGTGGAGATGCACGTACGCACAATCTTCCCCTGACTGGGATTTATAAAGGGATTTTTGTGCAAGTTCTGGTGTATCCATGGTTTTATAAATCTTTAAACTTTTGTGCATAGGCAAAATCTAGCTTCTGTGCCTGCGTACACTTTTATGATGAAATCTACGGAGAGTTTTATAAATGAGACCCCAGGTCTGTTGTTTTACTGGGGAACCAAACTGTGCTACGTTTGCTGTGGTTGGTTTTCATCAATCATTAGCGAGGAAATGACTCTGGAGCAGAACTCTTGATTTTGATTTTACTGCTATTAAACCCAAACACACACAGATCAATGACAGACAAGCAAAGACTTTGCTCAATAAAGACAGTTTCTGAGACAAGCAGCTGTGAGAAATCAATCAGCTGCAGTTAGACTGGATTGAGAACTGTAGTCCACATAAAGCATATCCAACACACCGGTTCCAGTGTGCTACACACGTGTTCAAGAAAACAGCTTTCACACCAAGCAAGCATACTGCTCTCTGACCTCAGATGAGTTAGCATTAGCAACAAAAGCTCCAGAGCCGTGCTTATTCCCAAATCAGTCCTCAGACTCAGACCTGACATGTGTCTGATAATGGAGACTTTCATGGTGTATTCAAGCAGCAGGTTTATGAGAACAGCACTGTGGATTTTGGGGTCTTTTATAACTAAATGATCTGTAAATGATGCATTAGCCTGAAGCTCTGTTTTACGCTGATCAAAGTGTCTTGGCTTTATCTGATTAAGACTGTGATTACACTGTCGCAATGTAACTTAGATGTTTTTACTCATCTGACATAGATTGAATATTGCTGCACACATGCAAACAAGAAAACAGGCATGATATAGGATTTTCTGTCTGATCCTATCCACTTCCAGATGTGCGTCTGAACACATCACAGACAGGCCACACTGATCCTCAACAGTTTTTAGCAAGTGCGAGATGCAGATGGAAAAGCTACAGGATACAACATGTGATTGTATTAGTAAATGCTAATATTATGATTAACAAATTCAATAAATAGATTGCTGGAATGAGCTCTTTGCAGTGCAGCATTATTCTTATATTGGGTCTGAGCTTTGCCTTTAAAATCAGACTCACAACAAATTCAACGTCTTGCACAATTTGTGTACAAAACAAATGCGTTGTACTCTTTTGCTAACCATTTATAAATGAGAAAAAAAATCAATATACATGTATATAAAAACAGTAAAATGGTATAATATTGTCTAAAAAGGATTGTTCTACAGAATGCATTTTTTAATATGGCCTAGATATAAATTATTGCACCTGTTGATAATACTTGTTCTTTTTTCATGTTGTGTTTTGTCTTTGTGACGATATAACTGTGAGACAGAGACAGGAAGGGATAGGAACGACTCACACTTGGGTTTGGCTGTATTACTCATTATCTATGCCACTTTACAACAATCTCAGGTAGTCAGCAGGGTCATTTGAGTCTCAAATAAGAGTTTGCCTTGAAGAGCATAAGTTTCATCATCGGTCATGTAATGATTTTCATGAAGAACGCACATGTCTAGTACCTGAACTAGAAAATACAAGAGAGTAAGATGATGTTAAACAAGCTGCTGGTGCACAACAACAAATCTGTGGATATTAGCCACTTCAAGCACTCAACACAACAAGCAGCGAATCACCCGCTGACTAACACTGAATACTGAATCATTTCAGAAGAGCTGTGAGTATCTGACCGGCTCCAGTCACACCAGCAGCAGAGGATCTGTCCTCAACACATCCACTTTAATCATCATCATCATCATCATCATAATAACTATGAATGCATATTTAGTTTTGCCAGACCATTATTGTAGTCATATTGTTATGCAGTATGTGGACAAAAAAAGCAAAGTTGTGATAGTGGTAAAGCAAAGTTATTAAAATATTACTAAAACAATGTTTGTTTCTGGAATAGCATGTACAGATTAATCATTTTCAGTTCAATTCAAGTTTATTTGTATAGCGCTTTTCACAATTCAAATTGCTGCAAAGCAGCTTTACAGAAAATTAAAGTTTCTACATTATATTTAGGAGTAGTTTATCAGTGGTGAGGTGACTATGTCAAGTTGATGTCCATATGGCAGAAATGTACAGTAAAAATCATGCAATTAGTGAATGACATGTAGTCAAACAAATGGTGAACAATCAACAGCAATGTTGCCTATAGCAACCTATAGCAAAATTTGGTAGTTTTGTATGTTGTTTCAGGGTTAGCATCATCTCTTCTCAGGTGTTCGGTCATCTCAGATCTTTGTGAGGGCTGGATCCAGACTGAATGTGAATCCTTCACAATGACACCATGAAGATGTATTCAGGAAGTTATTTAGGTGGTGTTACATAAAATGACCATTCACTGCTGTTCTGACCAAGTTCAAACTGTCCAAATGATCCAATTTACTAAAATGATTGCAATTTCTAATTTCCCAATGCTAGTTGAGAAAGATACATTTTAGGTGATTAATTGATTGTCACAGAATGGTCATAGTGTTAGTAGCAGTGGTGTATAAAGTACCTGAAAGCCATACTCAAGTAAAAGTACAGATATCTTACCAAAAAACAACTTTGGTAGAAGTTGAAGTCACCGTTTAGAATATTACTTGAGTAAAAGTCTTAAAGTATGTGATATTTATTGTACTTAAGTACGAAAAGCATTTTTAAATCTTAAACGTACTTAAGTATTGAAAGTAAAAGTACAAGTAAATGCAAAATGGAAAGAAGCAAATAAATATATATAAAAAATATTCTTACAGCTTGAGTAGCAAGATTGTTTTCAGTTTTAACTCTTTCTTCCATTTTGTATTTTTGGGTAAGAATAAGAAGCACTTCATCATCTGGTACTTAGTGTCTTTCATTCCAACATAAGCAAACGTTTTTTTGGAATCTGCATCTGAAATAGTATTTAAGATGTATTTACACAGTTTATGTATCTCAGAGGGGACATGGATGTATTTAAACTGCAGTTACAGATGCATAAATAGGCCTAATGTTTTGTTTTTAACATAAAACGTTGAATACTGATATTTGAAATAATTTAAAACATGAAAAAAAATAGTCGAAATGTGAAATTAAAACCACCAGTAGGTGACAGCAAGTGACTGTTAATGAGTGAGTCATTGAGATTAAACCGATTCATTCAAACGACTGATTCATTCAGAAACAAAGCATTTGGCTGTGTTAATGAGTGAATCACTGAATCATTTATTCAACCGATTCGTTCAAAAAGCTGATTCATTCAATAACTAAATACCGTCCATTGCTCAGAGACGCAAAACAGTGCTGTGATCTTTGTTTGGAACTATTTTCGTTGGCAAAATTGAGCAAAAACCAGCAATATTATGCCTAAAATGTAAGTCACTTATTGCTTTACTGAACTTGTATAAAATGATTAAATGTGTTCATGATATCTGCAGAAAAACGATACACTTTGTGTGATATAGATAGATATAGAAGTTAACTATATTAAATTCTATAAATATAAAAAGCATACAGAAGCATTTTTGCCGTCTATAATTTAGAATGCCTGGAATTTTGAATTTTAATAGACTTATAAATCAACGTGCGTGCACTCTGTGTGTGATTTGGTGATATAGCCTACTTGAAAATGTCAGATCGCACATCATTACAACTTCACTTACCATATTATCACAGACGATGCTGTATATCGCACACCCCAGACTCGACTTGAGTGGAAAATGAAAAGATCCGTGGTTGTGCGCACACTTGTTGCACATGAGCAAAGGTGTTTTTAGGAGTCTACCTTGCAGACGCCAGACCACTGATTCGTCAAACCTGCTTTCTTGCGGTCTGTGTTCTTCTGACTATTTTGTAGTAAGTAACGAATATGTTTCGGGAAATGTATCGGAGTAAAAGTAAAAGTTGGTTGAAATATAAAAACTCAAGTAAAGTACAGATACTCCCAAAAAAAAAGAAGTAAGTACTGTAACAAAGTTTTATTACTTCGTTACAATACACCACTGGTTAGTAGTTGTTGTTTTGGTTCAGAGGGTTGGTCTTTTGTAATGATTTGATTGCTGTGAGTGTGAGGATGAGCTGTGTTTGGATGAGGCCGGATGGAAGCGAGCTCCAGTCAGTGTGTGTGTGTGTGTGTGTGTGTGTGTGTGTGTGTTCCAAGGCTTCACTTACAGTGCTGCGCCTCACGCTGTAAAGTCCTTCTCCCCATAATGACTGTCATTCATATCAGACCAGCGAGGGACAGAAGTGGCAAGCGCAGACAGCACAGGTGCATATAATGCGAGCGAGCCCTGTGGTGTCAGAGCTGTCAGTGGAGGAGCCGGCCGGCCCGGCGTGGCGCTGTAGGAGGTGTCAGGCGCTGTAGGCTCCGGGGTGAAGGATGAGCTGGACGTGTGCTGTTTATGAGGAGGTGGAAACACTCCATCTGTTTCCTCTCTGAGCTTCTCCTGTGCTTCTCTGTGTCCTTCCTCTACTCTTGCATTTGGGTTGGTCGTCATCTGTTCACTGCTGCTCTCTCTTTCTGTCCTGACTCTACGGTTTGTCTTTGTATTTCTCCATATGCTCTCTCTGTGTCTCCAGAGAGCCTGAGCTACATCTCAATTTCTTGTGCCATCGAGATCGCTTTCACTCCATAATTAGTCACCGTGCACCCCACTTTAAAAAAAAAATGCTATGAAATCAATTAATGGGATGTTTAATCATTCTAGAATCATTTTAAAGTGGGAAAATGAATTAAGTAGACTAACAGCTTGACCTTAAATCGCATGTGAATAATTGAAGGTTCAAAAAAATCTAATTTTGTTAAAATGTTGTTTAATGAAAGTGAGTAATTTCTGCACCACTGGCAGCATCAAATGGGATTTCAAAAGTGATGAAACAAGCTTCTCGAATGATCTTTCAGTGTCGGGAAGCTACTGACTGAGTGACCGTATGGAATTGCCAAAAAATATTCAATAGAAATGTGGTTCAAAATTGTTTTTCACAGTTGACTCATTTACTTCATTTGAAATATCATTCTGTTCTGTGTGATTCTGGTGCCAACATATTTCAACAGGATTACACAATAAAGTTAGAACAAAGGTTTTACAGTACATTAGTGACATTAAATGTTCATTGGCTATTGAATGAACCACCGCTTGTGATATGCAGTGTTTTGGGTAAGGCGTGGGGTTTTAGCTGCCCGGGGGTTGATGTGAATAAAGACGATGGACTTGAAAATATTGACGGCTCATAACTTTTATTGAGCAAAGTCCTAGAACTGGGGAGAAGAGCAACTAGTCTCCGTGCCCACCACAATCTACTCTTCTCTCTTCCCGCACTTCCCTTCACATTACATGACCCTCCTTCTCGGAGGACACAACACCAAAATAAAAGTCCTTGGCAAAAACATGCAGAAAAAGAATACAATGAATATTAAACAAACAACTTCACATATAGGTCTGATGGTGCAGATAACTTCAAATTCTTTAATACTCTTTATAGAAGTGGTCATGTGTAAGTTCAAATGAAAGGATCTGAAATATATCTATGAAATGGTAAAAATGTATCTGTGTGTGTATACAGTAAAAAAAAAATTTAAAAAAAAGTTGGAAATGGACAAAAATGACTGAGCTACACCTGTTTGAAGTTGATAGAGTCAGAAAAGTCAATTTTAAGTAAAATCAATTTAATGTTTTCTGAAGGTTCCAAAACAAAATCCCCTATCAACCTTAAAATCTCTGGTAATACCACCAAATTTGGCACACACCAATCTATAGAAAAAATATATGAGCAATATCACACGAGTGGACGTGCGATATGGCTGTATATCAGCACGGCTGTGATTCGGCCGTAGGTAATCACAGCATGCAGATATACAGCCATATCTCACGTCTATGAACTGTTATACAACAGTTAATAAATAAATTAGGAACAACAATGGAGTGTCTTTAAAAACCCTCTTTTGTGCCAAACTACTTCCTTCCGCCACAGATTCAAATCTAAAGATGACAGTTTAACAGCTGAGCTCAACTAATTCCAATGATTACTAATTCCAAAATGTCACTTTAGAAATAGTAATGAGTGAACGTTGAGTTGCTTCATTAAAAGCTTATTGTACTACTGTATTAAAAGCAGTGTATTATGTGTAGTAGAGTATTATGAGAGAGAGATGGACTGAGCGAGTGTGATTAAATGCATCTGATACAGGATTCACAATCTCATATTCACAATAAAACATTAGTTTGAATGTATGCTGAGAAAAGTGATATCTTTGTCGTACTATCCTTTCATCTGTTAAGGGTGATTTCCATTGACAGCGCTGCTCAGTGCGTTTGTTGGCTGCATCTTACAAGCTGTTGTTAAAAGTAAAACTAACTTCCGCTTCAGTCTTTTTCAATATAAATTCTTTACTGCTGATTCATAAAAATAGTCTCGTCACCATCTAATTGCAGAACAATGTAACTAAAATCTAATACTAATACTAACTAATACTAAATACTACTATTATTTTATTTTAAATATTATTTATTGAATATTAATATTTAATAAACAACAACAACAACAGCAATCAAAAAAGTTCCTGGGCAATTCAGTCAAAAGTACAAAGACAGCGCTCTGATATAGAGCACTGAAGTTACATAACGTGAGGAGATTTTGCCCTCAGCCAAAACTACTTGCTCTGGAACAAATAATAGATTAAGAACAAAGACTGCCCGTTAGATTTACCCGAAACAAATTACATCTCATGTTTAACCACTATAGAGACATCAGAGCCAGCGGTAAATTCCAGAAGATCTGGCTGAGGTGAGGCTTCTCTCAGTGGGTTTATGAGCACGGAACAGCCGCTCACAGCTCCGAAAACGTAGAAAAAAAATAATAAATTTCAAATAGACATTATCTTTATTAGCAAACCGCATATTTGAAATCCAAACAAGTACAAACTCTGAAAAACTACATTCCGTGATACAAAACAGTATTATTTTTAAAATGATAGTGGATTTGGGTGTCCGCCATAACACTCACTGTGAGAAATACTGCAACTTCAGAAAGCGGAGTGATACAAACAGTGAAATGGCTGTTGGACTCTAATATTGCACTCAGCCAATCAGATTTGAGGACCAGAAAGAACTGTTGTATAAATTTCAACAAATCATTCAAAATTTGTAACATTTCTATGATGCAGTAACATTCAAGTAATGAGGTCACAGATGTGTTTGGAGAGTATTTTACAAAAGCCAGAGCTGCACTACAGTCATGCTGGAGTAAGTGGATTTTATGTATAAAGGTGAGTGTGAAGAAATGCATAGAATAATTGTCAAGTCAAGTCACCTTTATTTATATAGCGCTTTTAACAATACAGATTGTGTCAAAGCACTTAACAGTATCAAATTGGAGGATAGAGTGTCAGTAATGTATAATAATAAGATTAAACACTCAATTTTCAGTTAAAGGCATTTCATTATTGAATTCAGAGATGTCATTGTCTAGCTCAGTTTAGTTTAAATAGTATCTATGAAATCAAATTGACGATAATCGTTAGAAATTAAGTGTGTTGTGTTGCCGTATGTACAATTTAATGAGATTCTGATGAGAGAATAAATAAGTATTTGACTCAGTACAGATAATGCATGGTTTGCTGTGCTCTGAGCAAATATAGTAGATTCAAAAATGTCATTTATGACATACATTTGTTTTTTGTTGTTGTTGTTGTTGTTGTTGTTGTTGTTGTTGTTGTTGTTGTTGTTGTTTGTTTGTTTACTAAGCACTGTGTGGCATCATGTCCATTGTCCATTATAGTTTTTTTTCCCCCACAATCAAAGTGCATTGTGACCGTAGTCTTGCCCCAATCAGACATCTCAACAGTCATTACACTCCTCACATCACGTCACATCACTGCTCACTCCTCAGACGTGTGCTTCAGCACAGCTCTTCACCTCCTCATCCAGCACTGAACTTCTAAACTAACTCATATTCTGGAATCAACCGCTTGATTCACTTTTCAGAGGCATTCAGAAACTGTTGATGGAGGCGGCTGCTGTCTGACACGGCTGACGTCATCATGAAGTTTTGGAGGCAGCACAATGTTAAATTGTCCTTGAATTGTGAGGTCTGGGTGTGTGTGAAAGGGTGTCTGGCACAGGTGCTGGATCCGGCTCGAAGAAAATCACCTGTCTCCAGAGAAACACTGAACTAATGAGCATGTTGAAGGCTGGTGCCACAAATGTCCACATAATCCAGCTAACAGGAGCCAAAGCCAAAGCTCCTGCCGCATATGAATATAACCTGAAACACGGGAGACAGTCACAGAACAGACCATTGCCACAGAAAAATCAGCTTATTACGAGTGCATGTATGTTGTTTTCTCACACTCGCTGCGGTGTGTCCTTCAGGAGTCCGGCTGGTTTGAGTGCTGTTGGCAGGTTTTAGTGACGGGTCAGATGCAGGATTCAGTCCGGAACGCAGCAGGAATCAAGGTGACTTGACTCTCATTCAATGCCAAACCAGAGTTCAGACTCACACGCTCACCGCCGGCAGCTGGACACGAGGACTCACACTCTTATAATGCTGAGAAAACACAAACAACGAGTGCCATGCAATACTGTATAAGAACACAATGGTTAGTGTTCTGTGTCCATGTCATTTCTTCACTAGACTGTCGTCAGTCTCATCACTGGACTCAGAGGATGAGCAGTGTCCACACTGCCCTGCATTATGTTGAGTGCTATCACTCATTTGACATTATAATGATTTCCTTCGGTTTGCTGTCATCTTTCCTGCTTTACTCCATTCACTTCGAGTGATTCTATCACTTTACCCAAGGCTGGAAATAAATGAACACTCTGTCATCATTATTTATTCCTTTTAAACGCTGGTTCTAAATGAAGTCTTCAGAAATGTGAGGATAAGGTCTGTGATGTGAGTCTCTGTAGGCTCTGCTCACTCTGGACGCAGCATCATTTCCTCCTCATCATGTTACCATGGCAACACAGCACAGCATCATTCACCACATTAGCTGATCTTATGACGGAAATGTCTTATTCAGTGCCTATACATTTTTCAGTTTCTTCACTGGATCCAACAAAACAAAACAGCTTGAATTCTACTAACATGTATGCGTAACTCAAACTCTCCCATCATCAGGTTTACAGATGAGTAAGGACGCGACACGCTGGGTCACATGAACGTAAATGATGAACTCTGAGCGCTGCGTGTAATGGCCTTGTGGCAGGTCACTTTCTGAAGGGGTGGAGTTTGGTTTTGACCCTTCGCGTGGCGTCAGTCCTGTAGAGAATGAGCTCTGTCCCGTGTGTGTGAGGATCAGTTCATCTGTGAATAACACCATCCTTTGCTGTAAAGCACTGGAAATGCAGCACTGAAGTTATTTGTCTGTTTTGAAATAAAGTATTGTGACTGTACATGTGCCTGTTAAAAGCGTAAAAATATCCATACTAAAATACCAAAAATAACTAACATTATCATTCTACATATATCTGCCTATTATTACAGCACAGAGGTGTGCTTTGGTTTAGGTGTGGGTGAAAGTAAATGCTTTGTATTTTAGATGCTATCAGTACAGTTATTTTACATAAGGATAATGTCATTGCACATGAAGAGTTTCATGAGGTGTGTTTTTTTCAGGCTGTCATGGCAGATAATGGAGTTAATATATGGCTGCATCAGTCATAAAAACTCTGGGGCCAGTTTGCTTTGACAGAGATGCAGTGAAATCACACCATGAACAGACAGATATTAATACACTTCTGTCTTTCAACCCTTCATTTACGTCAAAATCATTTAAAATAGATGAAGAGTTCTGTGAACAGCATGACTAATTATTTCATACTACAAAATTTTTGAAGCAAGTCTAAAACACAAACACTAACAAACACAAACAAACAACTAAATAAATACAATTTGATGATGAATATTTACTGTAATGTATGATTTTGTTTTTATTATCTGTAACTACTTGTTTTCATTAGCAGTTCTCTGAATTGTTTGAACAGTTTCTATGATTACAAGTTTTTGTAATATTCAGCGATTCATATAGAACAGTACTGCAAACAGAAGAGAGTAGAAATGAGCATTTCAGCTGTACTGTATGTTCTTTTAGAAATAGTTTTCTCAGTCTGTTTTCTGTTGTAAACTCTTTGACCAGTATTACAGGTACAGCCAATATGGCAAACACCTCAAAGCCTGTAAGCAACACGGTCCAGGTGGACCAAAGCCTGATCAGGTCACCTTAAAAACAGCTGCAAAAAACCAAAGCTGAGGTCACCGCAAGAACACATCACACGCCAGTCACTGGAACACAGCGCCACGAACAGCGCTTTCACTTCAGAGATGACTGCTCAGATCAGCTCTGTCTCTTCGTCATGTTCTTCATTATTTATGCACCTAAACCATGTCTTTGTGTAAATGTGTAATATACAGATACATACATGTGACTGAGACGCACACACTGACGCTGAGCACAGACTCGATCAGTGCTGCTCTGTGACGTGTCCATTAGCTAAACTGCACAGGGTCATCATGATTCTTTTTAGGTGAGACAGGATGAGTTTTTCATAAACCTTCATGACCGCCGGGATCAGAGCACCACGCCAATACAGTAAATATAATTGTATATTTTGCATATATAAAACACTATAAAGAAATTATCTGGTAGTCTTATACATTTCCATATGTTGGAAGCACACATAGGGCAATAATTGAAATCCCCTATATATTCTGTTTTTATGTATGGATTTATTTTGTCGCTGTATTTTCAAATCATTTTTTAGATTTACAATCCAGATTCACTTACATGTCTGTTTCTTTTATATGTACATAGTGAAGTAAAACACACATTATATTAAACACATTTGGCACACACCTATTGAACCATAAGTTAAATTCTAAATATGTACCTTGATTAATATTGTTGATATTATTATTATTATTATTATTATTATTATTACAGTATCATAATAAACTTCTGTGTACATTGTTTATGCATTTATGTAATATTAGCTTATACTGTGAACTTTGTTTTGTATATATGCTGATGATATTTGTATATTTGATATGTATGATGCAGTGCACTTCCCTGTTTTGTTTGTTTTTTTTCTGTATATTTTGTACATAATTTTGTATATAAAAGATTAATAATATGATACCTATAGTAAAATATATACATATGTGACCCTGTGATTTTCAATTTTTCTAAAATCTGGAATCTGAGGGTGCAAAAAATCAAAATATTGAGAAAATCACCTTTAAAGTTGTTCAAATTAAGTCCTTAGCAATTACGAAAGCACATTTGGACTTGCATGGGAAAATATGTGTTGGTGCAGTAAAAGCTGATGTTCAGCGCTCTTTCACACTCGCCTCAGTGCTGTTATTACTAGCACGCCTGGAGCAGATCAGAGGATCAAAATACAGAGGATTCACACATGAATCAGTAAACTATGTGACCGTCATCTCTGAAACAAACATGTTTCTCCTCTTTTACTGCTTCACTTTTCCACATCCTTTCAGCCGACTCAGTGAACTTACTGTTTAACTGGGTTTGGTTTCGTATTAAAAATGAAGCAATGCATCTACAGTGTTTGAATATTCATAATGCCACACAGTTATTTCAGAGCTTCCTTGCTACAGCTCTGTATGTGTAATATTTCAGGGCTTGGCTGTGTTTGCTGTGGTGTGATTGGCTGTCAGAGGCAAATGTCACACTGATTCATAGAAGGAAGACACAGTGACCAGGAAGCAGCCTCAACATGACACTGAGCTGTGAGCGAGTTCATTAAGAGCAGCTCTCTCTGTCTCTGTCTCTGCTCACCTTCACCTGCGCTTGTGTGTCTCAGTCTGTCTGTGTCCAATACAGACACTTCACCAATTTAATGATCAGCAAACATTCAAAAGGACAAGCTCGTCTAATTCATCACTAAACACTCCAGAGCAGACGAGTGTTTGTCCACACACATCAACTCATTTACAGCATACATTCACAGCTCCTATCTGATTCAACTCATTACTTGATTCAATTCTTTTCTCAAAACTTGACATTTAGAAAGCAAAAATGCATTTTCAATGTTTTGATGAGTCAGCTGTCTGTATGTGTTTTATTGTCCCGTGGCACAGAGACATTTGTCATGTCTTCCTCTTTGTTCACCTCATACGCTCTTTTTCATTTTAACTGCTGGAGCTTATGATTTGTCCTCTTCTCTCTCTCTATTTCCCAGAGACGCATCTCTCTCTGTCTGAGTTATAGTGGCTCTGCTGTGGGTTTCACAGTTAAACAGCTGCACTAATAAGTGTGACATCACGCAGGCAAACAGTGCTCATGTATTCTTCAGAAAACCTAAAGCTCACTTCTTAATTTGCTGTTTTGGCTTTGCTTTCAACTTGAATCCCTGAGCTCCGGTGCTGTTAAACCTTGAGAAACCAGAAGTAAGTTTCATTTCAAGTCAAGTCAAATGCATTTATACATCGCTCTTCGTTGTTTCACAGCAGCTTTACAGAAAGTCATGATGTTAATGTCTGTAATATAATATCTTTGAGAATCAAGCAGTCTAGGGTCACGCTTTATATTACGTGACTTTAACCACTGTGTACATTTACTGAGTTCATGTTGAATTGCAAAACATATTTGCATCTATTTAGGTGAGATATGGCTAAGATTAGAGACAGGTTCTGTGGTATATGGGTAGTGGGTAAATAGATAAGATTACTAGTTAAACATTTGGCATCAGTGTTTAATGTGAAGACCATGATACCACATCACTATCAGACGTCTTGATGACTGAGACGAGACGAGCTCGTTACTGACAGATGAGTCTGAAACACAGCTAACATCGATGGCTAATATTTATACAACAGATTGAAATGAATGAATCTGGCATATTCTTTCCTACACTTATTACATAGAGATGACCACTGCTTTGACGATCAGGAATATTTCAGACCTGCGCTGTAGTTACTGTAGATTATTCATCAGTCTCGCTGTAATGAGATTTCATGCATGCTTATGTAACCACGTTTTTACTGCTTGATGCATTATTTATTCATTCAATCATAAGTGTTGGATCACGTCATGGTTGTGGATACCGATTTAACCGATCGGTCCAGTGTCCAAATCATGACACTGTAATACAATATAAGTGAAAAATAATTATAAAAGCAGAAATTAATTTGTTATTTCAGATGGCGCTATAATACTGGCATATGGTTTCAATGAAAAATTAATATCTGAAAAACTACATCTCCATTTCAATCTCATATATGTAAAAGATCTGTATAATTTTAAGTGTTACGCTCTTTGCATTTGAACTGCTGCCCAGTGGCCAGTCTGACACCTGTGTAAGTGCATCTGACCGTGGATAGCAGCGCCTGCGCCAGTTAACACCTGTTACAAAACTAATCATGTAAAAATAGCTCTAAAATGAGGCTTGGTCTGTTCTGTAGCTGCGCCTCAAGCGATGACACCAATTAAGCTCACACTTAAGAGAAGAATATGATCAGCTCCCATTAAACACAATAAAACCAAAGGCAGCTGCTGAGTGGTCAAGGGTCGTAACCACTGAGCAGACATTAAAGGCTTGAGATCGAATGCCGCTTGCCAGTATCAACATATTTGAGTTAGCAAATGAAATAAAAGAATGTGGGCTGACTTTTGATAAAGCGTGAATCTAGTGGATTATTCCAGCAGAACAGCAGCAAGATCTCAGGTTAAATGCACCAGTTAACCATGAAATATTTGTTTTACCATACAAATGTTATACTGACCAACAGTATCCAGCAAAGCAAGTGCTCATCTTTTGAAAATATGCGATTTACCAAGATTCATAATGTAATATGTTATTTATAACTCATGAATGTGTTGAGTTGAGGCCATCAGCCACTGAAGCAGCATCTCATTCCTACTCCAGGAACCAAGGCTACATTCAGTATTTAACCAAGATACTGATCATTACAGAAAACTCTTTTCTATTGAAGGCCATCATATCAGGTGAAACTTATTTTCTCCTCCTAATTGCAGATGTACAATCATTAGCTTAATCAATAGCTTCCAGCTTATAGCAGTTTTCACAATAAAAACTGTTCTACAGAGAACAATAGGCTTCAAACCACCAGTGAACAAGCTGAAGACAAACTCTGTAGAAAGACACAACTTAAAAATGTTTGAAAGAAGCAGAAATGACCAGCTATTTAAATATTTGATGCTTTCACAGTGTAAACATGGACCTGCTTTTAAAAACCTGCATGGTAAAGTCATTTGAGATGATGAGGAATGACCTTACGGTGAAAGGCATTGACAGAATGTGCAATCACAGATGTCTATCCGTGCTTTACTCTTTAATCCTGCAGTCAGTGTTCTTTTGTTTGAGGGAATCAGGCCCAGTCTCCACTTGGTATTAAGCTGCGTTTTCAGTAACACGTCTTCTCTGTGGATTTCATTGAGACTATCCTCTCTTATTTCATGAGGTGTGACGGGTGATACTACTGAATGAACGAACCCGTGTTACGTGGCTTATGAGTGAGCGGGAAAGGAAGCAAATTAAAAGACTAGTTTTGGTGTGCTTTCTCACAACACGTCCAGAGGCAGAGCTTCAGTGCGGTTCCAGCGATCACTAAATGTTTTAAAGCTTCTGTGTTACGGTCGGTGGCTTGAACGGTGTCTTATTAATCTTTTTTGTTGCCCCTCCCTTGTTTTTTCTTGGCGTCGCATTTACTCTAAAAGCATGTACGCGTACGCTCTCTCTTTCTTTTAGGTGGACGCACCTGTTTGTTGTTGAGAGTGACTGACTGAGAGGAGTTAAAAGATGCCAACGAGGAGGAGAAAAGGAGAGACGACAGCTTCTTGTGGGCCAGCCAGCAAACAGCGTCTTTGAGTCTTATTCTGTGTGTTTTGTTTTTTCCCTTTCTTGTTAGTTGTTGTCCGTTATGTCAAATTGTTACTGGGTTGATAAGTTTGTCGCAATTGTTATACGTTGAGTGAGTGAATAAATAATCTTGAACAGTTACATCGTACTCATTCTTGTTCATGTTACAGAATCTCTTTCTTTTTTGAACCATTTAATGAGAGGTTGTAACATAAAGTGGGGGATAATTAGACTGCATTGTAAGGATGAAGTAAGTTAACACTCCGATTAGTTAGAGTAATCCAGCTGGCCATGTTTAGCGCTGGACCTTCCATTGGATTACTGTTTGTTGTTTTGAGTTTTTTGTTTTAGTTTATTATTTTTGGAGGTACTCCAGGGAAGAGATTTATCTCTTAACTGGTAACCCTCTGAAGACTAGGAATGTTGTAGTTAGTGTCGTGGGTAGGAAGTTAGGTCCGGGGTGTGCTTGCTTGGTTCTTATGTAAACGCAGCGGTGAGTAATGGCAAAATTTGGTTTGAACGGCTTTATTAAGCAACCAAGTTTTGGAAAATGTCGAAACGATGATTTGTTCATTATTGCTCAGCATTATGAGATATTTGTTTCTATAACATTACTTAAAAAGGATGTAAAGGCTTGTTTGCTGGCTGGTCTTATTGAAAAAGGGGTGTTACCTGACGCTGAAGTAATAGAGCAGTGGGAACCATTAGTCGAGTCTCCAGTAGGTCCTGTTACTTTGCTAGATGCTCGTGAGGTAAGATCAATGCTGTCCATGCCAAAATTTGAGCCTCTCTCACTTTCTACTGATACATCACCAACGTCCCAGGAAGAAGCTCACTTGAAGGTGCGGTTAGCTCGACTGCAGTTGGATGCCCAGGATAAAGCTCAAGCACGAAGAGATGAGTTACAACATCAGTTGGAAAAATATTGTATCGAGGCAGATACTAGAATTTGGTTTTGACAGTTGGAATTACAGGTAAAACAAGAAGAGACCGGGTTAAAAAATAGGCCGTATGTAGATCCTAATATTGGTAATGTGAACTAGGTTGCTGTTTTTTCTGATTCCGGTAATAATCCTGTGTCTGCGTCGATGTCTGTATTGAGTGATTCTCCGTCAGCAGTTCCATTTAATGTGGCAAAGAATATCGCCCTAGTGCCACCCTTTCGAAAGAAAGAGATTGAAGGCTACTTTGAGATACTTTGAGTAACTAAGATACTTTGAGGCTTTTGAGCGTATAGCTATGGCTTTAAAGTGGCCAAGCGAGTCCTGGTCTTTGATGCTGCAGTGTAAGCTCACTGGGAAAGCACAGGAAGTGTGCGCATTGTTATCTTTGGAGGAGAGCGTTCAGTATGATGCAGTAAAGAATGGCATCCTTCGTGTGTACAAGTTGGTGCCAGAGCACTATAGACAACATTTTCAAATGACTAAAAAATCTGCTTCTCAAACGTACATTGAATTTGTTCGGGAAAAAAAGTGTATTATTTGACAGATGGATTAAAACATGCAAGGCTACCGATTATAATTCTCTGCACGAACTGTTACTTATTGAGGAGTTTAAAAACTGTTTTAGAACGTACCGCTCTTTATTTGAACTAACAAAAAGTAACTACTGTGCAACAGGCAGGTATTTTGGCAGATGAATATGCCTTGAAGCAGTCGGAACCAGGACATGGTCCTCAAAAAGAAAATGAAGTTTGTCAGTCTGATTCTAAAATAAAGTCTTCAGGGGTGAAATTCAGGAGAGCTTGCAGTTACTGTCGTAAAGTAGGGCACACTATGGCTGACTGTTATAGTCTAAAAAGAAAACAAACACGACATGATGCGGTAGGTCAGTCTTGGGGAGTGGTTTTGCTTAAAACTGTCTCCTCTCCAACTTCCTCTGTTCCGGCTGACGATGCTGAGGACTGTTTCAAACCTTTCGTGCTTGAGGGTTCTGTTTGTTTGATGGGCAAGGTTGAGGATCACCATATTGTGAAGATATTGCGTGATACAGTGGGATCGTAGTTATTTGCTTTAGCTGATGTGTTACCTTTCTGTGCATAGTCAGCTTGTGAAACTAATACTATCGTACAAGGGATTGAAATAGATTTCGTACCCGTTCCCCTTAACCGAGTATGGCTTACCTCTGACTTAGTGTCAGGATGTTTTAACGTGGCAGTTCATTCTTCATTTCCTATAAAGGCCATTGAATTTATTATGGGAAATGATATCGCAGGTGGTAAGGTTAGCCCAGTATTACATGTTATTGATAAACCACAGGTGGAGATGTACCTTGACCAACCTGCACAGAAATTTCCTGATGTGTTTTCCGTCAGTGTAGTTTCAACAAGAGCACAGGTGAAGGCTGCATGTCAGCAGGATGAGGTCGATCTGAGTGATAAAGCGTTGGTTGATGCCTTTGAAAAGGGAAAGCTTCCTAGTGAACAAATAGGCCTAGGTGAATCTAAATTAGACCTTGAAACTTACCTTGTGCCAGAAATGGTTGCATTTTTGCCCGTATCACCTGAGTCTCTCATTGAGGCTCAAAATAATGACCATACGCTGGAAAAGTGTCATTCCAGTGCAAATGTTGTGATGCTGCACTCAGGTAAGCATCAGTATTATTGGGATAATTACGTATTAATGTGTAAATGGAATGCCCGCTCGCTAACTGAGGGAGATACTGATTGGGGTACTGTAAGTCTAGTTGTTGTTCCTTCTAAATTTCGCCAGCATATCTTGGTTGTGGCCAGGGGCGTAAATTTCATCTAACAGTAGGGGGGACAAGAAACATAAAATTTCTCAAGAGCAATTTTTGAAGGGGACACAAATAATACAGCCAAAATTGTACTTGTAAGGATAGATATGTGTAAACAGCATGGAGACCGTGTTTAAATATGAGTTCGGTTCATATGGTTCACCACGCGGTCATATTATAATGATTATTTTGCCTCCTCCATAGTATTTTAGGTTTCGTCTGGGACGGTAGGTCTACAATATTAGCCTAATATCAGTTCACACACAGGTTTATCGCTGTGTTAGTTGTAGTGGGTGACAAGCTACGGTGTTAAGCTTGGTAACCTTATAAATTGCTCATAGAAAATACATCGGATATCATTATTTTTTGTCATGATTAATTTATTAATGATCCAGCATCATCTGTATTAAAGAGAAAGAATAATTTCACCCGATATTTAAAGAGAATAAAATAGCCTTGACAGCCTAATTACTTACACATAACTACTAATGAACTTTGCTCTCTCCCACCCAGGGTTGCCAGGTTTTCACAGCAAAACCCGCCCAATTGCTACTCAAAACTAGCCCAAAACTAGCCCAATCGCTTTTCAGGGGGGATTTCCGGTAAAAATCGCGTTCCGGTGGGGTAAAATACACGTTATTCAGTGGGGTTCCCCTGATAATTGTCGCTTTCTAGGGGCTAAATATCACGTTATTGGGGTCGCTCCAACCCGCGGACATGAAAAACATCCCGCGGAAAGAGCGTAAAAGTAGCGTAATTCCACGGGAAAACCGCGGACTTGGCAACACTGCTCCCACCGGGCTCGTGTCCTGAGTGTATCGAGGCAGTGGACCAAACCACTGTGAGGCAAGGGAGGGGGGAATCTAAACATTTCTGAACTTAAAACGCTTTTTTTGCATTTATTTTGTTTTACTACTTACACAATTATTTCCTATATGTCCATTATATTATTTTCAAGACACAGAGTTGCTTGTAATGATATTTTTAGGGGGGACAACCCTCAGATGGGGGGGTCCTGTCCCCCCCGTCCCCCCCGGGATTTACGCCTATGGTTGTGGCGCATGATCATCCCTGGGCGGGACATCTCGGTGTGACTAAGACATATGATCGTATTCTTCAGCACTTCTTTTGGCCTGGTTTAAAAACTAAGGTTTCTCGATATTGCAAAACATGTCATATGTGTCAGATGGCTGGTACAGTGTTAATTTCGTCAACGAAGAAGATGACGAAAAATATTCGTTATCGAACATTTTTTCTGTGACTAAGACGAGACGTTGACGAGCTAAAACTAATATCTGATGATAAAAACTATGATGAAATGTATGCCGCGTCTTCGTTAACAAGACGAGACGGGACTAGAATGTTATTTGAGGACTACCAGACATTCAAAATACATCCTATAGGCTAAGTTAACTGTCTTGTCTTTCAAAATGTGCGTCCCTGTCATTGGATTACAATGGAATAAGGGGCGTTTGTATATCTAGTCTCAGTATGGCAGCCGCAGTGGATGGACAGGCTACCAAAACGCGAACTAGCGATCTGAAACAATGGCCTCAGGTTAGAGATAGGGTGACCCGACGTCCCGTTTTTCTCGGGAGTCACAATTCTTTGTCGATTAACTCAAAGTTAGTGAAGGTGGGAGAGGCGGAATCACACTGATAGAAGTGCTCTCTCTCGTGCACACTCCACTTCTTCAGTTCTTCACACAGCGCGCGATCAGTTCTCAGTGCTCAAATACACACACAGCAGTCCAAATGTCCATCGTGTAGAGTATCTCACGTAAATACAGTCAGTTATGGCTTAAGTGAATGTAAACAGGTGGGTGAAAACTGAATGTGTGTCAGTATTACATGCATGCCTTCCGTCTTAAAGGGACAGCATTCCTAATTAAATACCTATCTGTGTCATTAATGTTAACCAACAAAAGATGTTAAATATGTTAAGTAAACCTACTGTATCTTAAAAATTAGTTTAATTTGTATCTCAACCCAAAAATGAAAATTGTCATCATTTATTCCAGTTTTTCCAAATTCAATCCTTGATTAAAATTTCTCATGAGCTTAATTGATTTGGTCTAAAGAGAGAAGAATTAGTGACTATTGCTGTTAGAAGACTACATATAAAATAGCTACTTAAATAAATGTTGGTAACTGCAGTTTGACTAAAAGTATGACTAAAAGTTGACAAAAATGTAATGACTTTTCGTCGACTAAAACTAGACTAAAACTATGAAAGACTCAAATGACTAAAATGTGACTAAGACTATTAAGCATTTTCGTCTCAAGTCTAAGACTAAGACTAAATCAAAAATGCCTGTCAAAATTAACACTGGGCTGGTAAGCCTAATCAAGTGGTTTCGCCAGCTCCGCTCTATCCCATTCCAGCAGTTGGCGAACCATTTGAACGGGTAATCATGGATTGTGTTGGTCCACTTCCGCGTACTAAAACTGGGTATCAGTACCTCTCGACCATAATGTGTGCGGCCACACGATTCCCAGACGCGGTTCTGTTGCGAAAGATCACAGCAGCTACAGTTATGAAGACGCTTGTAAAAATTTAACATCTTTGGACTTCCAAAGATAGTTCAGACCGATCAAGGTAAGGCTCTAATTTCCTGTCAAAGGTTTTTCAAAAAACGTTGAAAGCTTTGGGTATTTCTCAGACTGTATCTAGCACGTACCATCCTAAGTCCCAGGGGGCTGTGGAATGTTAGCATCAGACTTTGAAGTCCATTTTGCGTAAATATTGTCTCGAAACTGAGAATGAATGAGATGACGGCGTTCCACCGGTGCTGTTTGCAGTTCGTGATGCGAGACAGGAGTCTCTTGGATTTAGCCCGGCTGAATTGGTTTTTGGCCATAATGTGCGGCGACCCTTAAAGGTTTTAAAACATCAATTTCTTTCAGTGGGTCAAATGCCAAAAACAAACATTCTTGACTTTGTTATGCGATGTCGCGAGCAGTCACATAAAGCATGCGCTACTGCAAAAGATGCACTTCGTCGCTCGCAAGAGAAAATGAAGCGGCAATATGACAAGCGCTTAGTTGTGCGGAATTTCATGCCGGGGAAAAAGGTCCTAGTATTGCTGCCCATGCCAGGCACTTCTCTTGCTGCACATTTTTCGGGCCTTATGTGGTTAAAAACAAAGTGAGCAAGACTGATTACATTATTCACACTCCAGACCGCCATAGGAAAACATGTTTATGCCATGTGAACATGTTGAAATCGTATTCAGAACGATCAAGTAACACTGCTGTGACAAACGTTCCTGAGTTGACGACAACAAAGGAAAAGGCAGAACCTGTTTTGTCCGTGTTTAATGTGCAGTATAGTGATGATGGATTGGAAGTGCACAGTGAGATGCTCAATGGAGGGCGCTTGAATAACTCAGTGTTTTTAAATTCTCTACAAGAGCAGTTGTCTAATCTAGATGCCGATCAAAAGCAGGATATTATCGGACTGATTAAAAGTTATCCTGTCTTGTTTAATGATGTCCCTTCATGTACTTCAGCTCTCCAGCATGACATTGATGTAGGCTCGGCCTCCCCTATTAAACAGCATGCGTATCGTTGTTCTGCGGACAAAAGAAATGCAATGAAAGCAGAAGTGGAGTATTTGTTCCAGAATAATTTAGCAAAATCTAGTCAAAGCCCATGGAGTTCTCCTTGTGTCTTGGTTCCAAAACAAGATTGCTGGGTCAGGTTTTGTACCAACTTTCAGAAATTGAATGCAGTGACTATGCCCGATTCTTTCCCATTGCCTCAAGTCAAAGATTGCATTGACAATCTTGGGACAGCGCAGTATATTACAAAGCTAGATCTTTTAAAAGGATCCTGGCAAATCCCGTTAAAGGAAAACACCACCGTTTTTCCATATTCCAATATGTTTTTCCCTCAACTTAGACGAGTTGATACGTACCTCTACCATCTCACTGCGTGCGCTTAATCGCTCTAGCGCACGGCGCCACTATGCTAGCATTCAGCTTAGCACCATTCATTCCTTAGGATCCAAACAGAGATGAATTTAGAAGCTACCAAACACTTCCATGTTTTCCCTATTTAAAGACGGTTACATGAGTAGTTACACGAGTAAGTATGGTGACACAAAATAAACAGTGGCGATTTTCTAAGCGGATAAAAAATGATAACTATAATGTATGGAGGAAGAGTACTTTGCAGTACTTCGACCTCAGTCCATCCTCTAGATGTCACTTCATTCCCATGAGTTCAACATGTGACCGCCACTGCCTCCGTGCACTGCTATCCAGTTGCAAACAGTTCTCATTTCTATATGCCGCTGTTGTAATCAAGTTTTCTCTTGCACGTTTAGAGCGCTGCGGATTCCAAAACCGCCTCGTCGCCACTGTTATGTCTTTGACGGTAAAGAAACGACACGTACAACAATTTCTGCTGAGATGGGTTTACTGACGTTCTCTCACTCTTGGAAGCAACTGTGTCTCGCCCATGCGCAGTGCGATACATGCGGGGGATTTCACCAAAACTACCGGAAGTCATCATATAGCTGTGCATGAACAATACACTACCTATTCTGGCGTAACAAAAGCAGCAATATCAGGCGCATGTGGAGTTAAAGGAAAAAGCCACCGTTTTTCCATATTCCAATATGTTTTTCCCTCAACTTAGACGAGTTTTTGTTAAATGTGAGCCAAAATCATCACAATTAAAAGAACCAAAGAATTAAACTACTTCAGTCTGTGTGCATTGAATTTATTTAATACACGAGTTTCACAATTTGAGTTGAATTACTGAAATAAATGAACTTTTCCATGACATTCTAATTTATTGAGATGCACCTGTATATCCAGGAGGCTAACAAGCTGAACAAGATAAGATACAAACTGACTACAAACACCACGGGAGACAGGAAGTGACATAAAAGTCCAAGAAGATGCACAGAGAACATGTAACACAAGCAAGAAAGATCCGATTTGTGAGGAGAGCAATCACATTTATTTTCTAAAACCAAAATAAAACCGAACATCTCAAAATTGCTAAATAAATAAATAATACAATTTAAAAAATAAAATTAAAAAGTCCTCTTGCACTGGATGTGCTGGTTTCAGCTTCCTTGCCAGCTGCATGTGGATCATCTGCTGTCATCTAATGTACAGAATATAATAGATCCAGTGGATACTACAATGGCTGATGACTTTGCTCCTGATGCTGGTAACGAGGCTCATGAAAATGCCCCTCAACCACACATCCCAATGGACACAAGGACAGTTCCTGGTTCTGAAAGAAGATATCCAATTTGGCAAAGAAAGGCACCAAACAGATTAGATCTGTAGTTACGGACTGATTAAGGTTACTTAGTACAAACGTTCTAATCATAGAAAGTGTTCAAAGGTTATTATTAAAAAATCATGGGGAGGAAATGTAGTGTATTGTTCATGTACAGCTATATGATGCCTTACGGTAGTTTTGGTGAAATCCACCGCATGTAACGCACTGTGTGTGGGCGAGACACAGTAAACTTTTTAGTGTTTAATGCAGTTAGTTTTAAAAGATGTTGATCAGTGTAATGTATACCTGGATGACGTGGTGATTTATTCCTCCACTTGGACTGAGCATATGGTAACGTTACAGACTGTTTTTAGTAATTTCTCTGCTGCTTCTCTCACACTTAATTTGAAAAAGTGTAAATTCGTGAAGGCAACTGTCACTTATTTAGGTAAGCAGTTTGGTCGGGGGAAGGTGCGACCAATAGATGCGAAAGTGACTGCCATTCTGTCTTATCCTCTTCCCACAACCCGGCGGGAGTTACGGCGATTTCTAGGAATAGCCGGGTACTATAGGTGCTTTTGTAAAAAAAAAATTCTATGATCGTAGCACCTTTGACAGCTTTATGTAGTCCTAAAATACCTTTCTATTTGTCTGATGAGTGTCAACATGCTTTCCTGTGTGCTAAGTCTCTTCTTTGTAGTGCCCCAGCAATATCGTCACCTGACCTGTCAAGATCGTTCACGCTAGAGGTGGATGCGAATGCAACAGGAGTGGGAGCTGTCCTTTTGCAAGATGGTGCTGATGGGTTTTCCCATCCCATGTCTTACTTCTCCACTAAGTTCAATCCACATCAGCTGAACTATTCAACTATCGAGAAGGAGACACTTCCTCGCTTTACAGCATTTTGACGTTTATCTGGGGTCTGCATCTGTGCCTGTTAGTCTTCTTATCATGTATGTATAACCATAACCATCGCTTAATGCATTGGGCTTTGTTGGCCCAAAAATACAATTTGGAGATTAAGCACAAGAAGGGCAGTGACAATGTTGTTGCAGATGTGCTTTCGCAAAGATAATGTTGTAGTTAAGTGTTTGTTGGACATCTTACGTGCACTCTACTCAAAACTTTAATTTTTCTTTTTTTTTTTTAGGTGGGGGAGTGTTACAGTTGGTGGCTTGAATGTGTCTTGTTTACCTTTTTTGTTGCCCCTCCCTTGTTTTTTTCTTGGCATCGCATTTACTCTACAAGCATGTATGCACATGCTCTCTCTTTCTCTTAGGTGGACGCACCTGTTCGTTGTTATGTCAAATTGTTACTGGGTTGATAAGTTTGTCACAATTATTATACATTGAGTGAGTGAATAAATAGTCTTGAACAGTTACATCTAGGGCTGCAACTAACGATTATTTTGATAATCGATTAGTTGGCTGATTATTTTTTCGATTAATCAGATAATTTAAAAAAAAACTAAATTTTCTTCTTTTATTTTATTGACAAAAACACTTCCACATTCTGCCCAATGTCCTTCAAACAAACGTGCCAACTGAATGCTATGAAAACATACAGTGCTTAACAATTTATTAGACCACCTGTCATAATAAAGAGAAAACACAAATATTTTAGGAATCTGTCAAAGAATTGTTTAAATATAAAAATGTTATTGTCATTTATTGGGCAAATAACAAACTGAAACAACTAAATTTTTATTCACATAAAAAAAATGGCCTCCTGCCTTTCATAACAGCATGCATTCTTGCTGGCATTGTTTAGCTACTTTTTGACTGTAATTGGGTATCTGAAAAAATCTTTCATAGATCTTTCATAGATCTAGATCTTCATTCTTTCATAGAAAACAGAAATAATTATATTATAGCATTAGAAATAGCCCTTCTCTTCATCAAAAAAAAAAAAAAAAAAATTAAGATAATAATAAAGATAATAAAGACGAATAAAACACAAACTCTGTGTTAACCAACTTTTTGATCACAGTCACGTTTACTGTAATTTCTTTATCCTGTAAAAGGCGGCTATGAAGCATCTAACTATACACGGTTATCCCTTTACAGGGCCTACTCTCATTTTATACGTGCACTACATGTTGACATTTAAACCTTAATTTAACTTTCAACAACAGATATTTCAGCACAATGAATGTTTTAATTTCTTTATCCTGTAAAAGGCGGCTATGAAGCATCTGACTATACGCAGTTATCCCTTTACAGGGCCTACTCTCATAGAATACGTGCACTACATGTTGACTTGTAAACCTTAATTTAATGTTCAACAACAGATATTTCAGCACAATGAATGTTTTTGCGCTGAATATTAATCCCTCTCTGACGCGCGTTCACTCGTCCGCCACGCCCGCGCTCATTCAGTAAAGATTTAAACTTAACACAGACTGTCAGGACGGAACTTTATGCAAAAATGGAAATGCTCGCGTGAATTTGTGACATTTAAATATAAGGATATGACCATAAACTGAACGTTTTTGCGCTGAGGACGTACACGCATCTGTCATCTGACAGGGCAAGCCATTACGCTAATGCATTAGCTTAAAGCTTAAAATAAAGAATTCTCATGTTTTGTGCAGCTTAGATCACATACTTCTCCCGCAGCATCTCTTTCTGTTTCCTCCACTATTTTTAGATGCATTTTGGCCATAGAAATGCATTATTCAGTGCTGTAATTTGAGGCGACCGGCTGAAGTTGGACGTGCACTGTGAGCAGACCCGACTAATCGATAATGAGAATCGTTGTCGATGATTTTCATTATCGATAATAATCGATTTTATCGATTAGTTGTTGCAGCCCTAGTTACATCGTACTAATTCTTGTTTATGTTACATAATCTCTCTCTTTTTCGAGTCATTTAATGAGAGGTTATAACATTCTGTCAAACACATAAATGCTGCCAGCTCTGGTTTTGTTTTACATAAACGTTCACATTGTAATCTACATCTTTCAGAAGTGCAGAGGTCTCATGCCCAAACACACTCACTGCAGTTCTTACTGGATGACCTCGTGATCTCACTGTTTCTAAAAGAAGCCCAACACACCGGAGACGAGCACAGATTCACTCAGATTCAGAGCTCTGGACCAGTGTAGCAACTGCTTCAAAAGGCACAACACTACTAAGTTTTATGCTTCCAGTAAAAAGCTACAAGCTCAGGCTAATATTCAGGTATATTTCCCTGATCGCACACGTACATCACAGAGATGTCTATTTGACATATGCATTTACATCTGCAAGACATATTTTTTAGAGTGTTTGCTTATCTGCAATACATCTATAGGACGTTTCCTAACAGATGTCAAATAGACGTTTATTAGATGTCTTTAAGATGTTTATGATTTAGAAAGTATGTAAAATTTACATCTGAAAGACATCTGTCAGACATTTTCACACAGCAGATGCTTTCCAGATGAAGAGATCTTAAACGGACATCTTGCAGACATACATGTGCCATCTGGGTAGTCTTTTACTCCTTGCCTTTAGAGTTAAAAGTCCTTTTTCCTACTTGAAATGGTCCTTTTCTTTGCCAATTGACACAAAATGCATAGTGAGTCTTCAGCCTCTGCAACAACAAGGCTTTTTACAGTACATTTGGCTTTGGAGGACCGAAAACCATTCTCTGACAACATTCATTATTCATGATATTCATCCCAGAAACTTACTGAAAGCTACAATGAAACTTAAGTGGATTAATATACTAAAGCAGTCAAGGCTGGAAAGCAAACAGGAACAAGAACGAGCATACAGAAGTGTAGACTGTGAATGAATGGAAGAGACCGCTTGAAATATTAAACGATCCTCTCTGACGCTCAGATGGTCCGGTCTGACAACACCCTGAGTTACAACACGATCATGAAGTAATGAACTGTTAACATTCATGTAATAACAATAATCTTAATGAAAGCAGCTGATGCACCTGATATATTGTGTGCTCATTAGTTTGTTTCATCATTAGCTCAGTAACATTTGAAGTAGGGCTGTCGTGATAACCGCAATATCGCAATACCGCGCTATTGACAAGCATAACCGCAGAGGAATGCAACAACCGCAGCAACCGCAATATTTGCGTGTTTTCTTTTTCCTAAGGTTACGCCCTTCTCGTTTTACACTTCGTGCATGTGTACTGAATATTAGTAATGATAACATAATGTGTACCATGCTGATTTATACAGAGGCTCAGTAAATTTGCACTTAACAAGGCTAAACAGACTGCGAATGAGAGAGAGATCGATTGAACGCATGCGATTACCTGCATCTGTCCTTCAGGCTGAGTCTTGTATATTTGTGAAAACAGGTTATTATGTCCAAGGAAAGCGAAATCTGTCTTAGCATCGACGCTCTGCTGGTCAGCTGAGCCTTTAAAAGTGGTGCTCAAAGTTAAAATGATTTCAACAGCGTGCTTCATTACATCTCTCTTTGAATAAATCAGAGTTTCTGAACGTGTAGTTGAATGAAGGGCTTAAAGACTCACTCAAAGACAGTCTCTTGCCGCCACCTTGTGGCGCAACAATGAAACTGCACTGACTGACAGCCCTCTAGAACACGCAGGTGAAATATCAACAGAAAAAGTATCTTGTCAGTCTGATTCGAGGATCAGAACTAACTTCTCATTCTCTTCTGTTTACTTCACTTCCTGTTTCAACGCGATTTAGTTTCAGTTTCTGAATATGACCTCATTACATCGTAACACATACACACACAGATTTTTATATATATGCGGTAATACCGCATACCGCGCTATTGAGCCACTCAAAATTACCGCAAGGGAAATTCCTTCACCGCGACAGCCCTAATTGGAAGTATTTGAGGTTGTTTGTGGAGAATGTTTCAAATCAGGCTCGGTTTAGTTAGAAGGTAGCTGCCTACATAGACAGCAGCTCACTAATGGTCCTCTCTAGTCTATACAGACTTCAAATAAACGGCCTGCGGTGAGTCAAAGCAGCTGTGCTGCAGTCGATGCACATCAAACGGCCAGCGGCTGTGTACCACATACAGGTGAGGGCCGTAACCCTCACTGCATTTCCATATTGATTAGCCTTTGATAAGACGGCGGAGTGTGAGTTATTTCAGGAGACTGTTTCACCCCGGGCGTCCTCGTCCAGCCGGCTCCATTTACTCCTGTCTGAAGATACATGTCCACTACAAGCTATTCATTCACACTTTAGGAGAATTATAAAGAAGCTATCAGACGCAAGTCGGCAATGAAATTGCATATCAGCACAAAGCGTTTGGTGAGCTGATGTTCTGATATTGACTTTTTGTACCCGTTCAGCTTTCATAGCTGGAATTGCTGTACCGCTTGATAATAGAGCGAGCCAGCGCGCTGGAAGCAGGTCAGACAATTATTGCTGAAGCAGACGCAGGGCCTCACAATGGATTTGACATTAGGAGCCCAAAATCACAGAGCCATTTCAGAGCAAAGCGGTGAACAAGCAATGAAAAACTGAGAAAGGAACAGTTCAGCCAGAAATAAAAAATAAAAATCCTGTCATTAATTCCTTTCTGTCCTCATGCTGTTCCAAATCCACATGCAGTTTTTCTCCTCAAAATTTAGCAAAAATCTTCATGCAGTTGATTTTTCTTGCAAAAATGCCTTGATGCATTCTTGGGACGCTCGCTCTAAATGTTAGTGTCTTGTTTGGATTGCTTATCATGTGACGTGGCCTTTCGCGACCCATCTGAGGTGTCTGTGATGCCGTGAGTAATATCTTGCTCTTGAGTTCCTGTTTTGTTGAAAAGTTCACTAATGCCCTCATGCTGTGCATGCGTGACGTCTGCTCTTTTCTGATCGGCCCTATTCTCAGAGCCTGTTTTGCACACTCCTCAGCCTCATCCATATGCAAACGTTTAGGATTCGCTACAAAGCCTCGCTCAGGCGCTTACCGTGATGCGCTTGCAGTGTTACACAAATTAGCATGACAAGCAAGGCGTATCCTGTCCAATTACACCATTGTGCTGCACTCAATAACCGATAAATTAATCATTCGAGACAAGCGCATTATATGCAAAATGACTCAGGGCGACATATGGCTGCCTGTTTACATAATGTGTAACCTGTGAGCTCCACACTGTTTCTGCTTCAGACGCAAGGCATGAAGGCAGCAGAGCAAACTAATCCACTGCACTGCTGCTTATCCAGTCTGCATGTGTGTGTGTGCACGTGTGTGCGTGAGTGAGCGTGTGTGTGCGTGTGTGTGCGCGTATTTGTGTGTGTGTGCGTGTGTGTGTGAGCATGTGTGTGTGCGTGTGTGAGTGCGTGCGTGTGTTTGTGTGAGTGTGTGTGTGTGCGCGTGTTTTTGGTTGTGCGTGTGTGTGTGTGCGTGTGTGTGTGAGCATGTGTGTGTGCGTGTGTGAGTGCGTGCGTGTGTTTGTGTGAGTGTGTGTGTGTGCGCATGTTTTTGGTTGTGCGTGTGTGTGTGTGTGCGTGTGAGTCTGTGTGTGCGTGTGTGTGTGTGATTTCTAGCCCTTCAGAATCAACCCTCTCTTCCTGTCCAGCCATGTGTGATATCACTTTCTCCCTGCATCTTTCCCGCAGCTTCCAGTGCAGCGCTGTGAAATTTATCAGGCCGAGCGTATATAACAAAAATCTATGCCGTAAATGTGCGATTGTGACAGCGCTTGACATAAATCGGCGCTGGCAGCTTTTGAATGTGAAAGATTTTTATGTGATAGGAGGCGGGTGCAGTGATGAGTCAGTGTCCGCGCACAAACACCTCTGTAATTGCTCATAAATTACAGCGTTCGCTGCTGATAGCAGGCCGTGACTTTGATGGGTTTCATCTTTCTATCAGTGTGAAATATTGGAGTGCGGTGAGCGAGCAGCGAGTGACGTGTGTGAGAGGGAAATGGCTTTGCTGCTCTTTACAGATGGCAGTGCAGGGGCTTTGCTTATGTTTCAGAGGTCATTGCCTTTATAAAAGCATTTAGCCACTGATTATTTAAAAATTTTATATTATTTAACAGCAGGGGTACCGTAAGGGGGGGAAAGGTTAGGACGATTCTAAGGGCCCGACGTTGGAGGGGGGCCCACCGAGGGGGAACACGATTTCTACCGAGGGGAAGGCGGAACGCGATTTCCGAGGGGGACACCCGCAACCCTCACTCAAACCTCAAAGCCACGGAAGGCGATTGCGATTTCTACCAAGGGGTACCCCCACACACCACACTAGAGCCCTGCACGGGCCTCAAATTTAGGCTCTAACCCGGCCCTGGCCCGAGATGCTCAGGCCCTAGCCCGGCCTGTGTCCGACAGCTTATCAGAATTACTTTTTCCCCCCTTCTCCCAAAACAGCTTATACTACTGTTTCAGCTATTAAAACAGTTCAGTTTTGTATGTAATTGCAAAATGATTATATTTTGTTTCGTTTTTTTAGAAAAACGTTTGGAGCATTTTTTTGTTCGTTAAATATAAGTTTTTGTTTTTTAAAGTAATGACCAAGCGGTCAGTGGCAGACAGTGAGCCTATGTTTTAACAATTTAGCCTTCTCAAATCATCACGACTTGCCTAAAATAAAATCTATAGATATAAAACAGTTCAAGCATATAACAATGTTTAAATGTTAAACCTAGATAAATGTGCGATGTATCCAATAATTTGTGCTGAGAGTGAAAGCTGAAGCACGCTTTGCAAGACATGGAGGTGCCAGCGTGATCATTTTTGCTCATGAAGGTATAAGAGTAATACAGCATTCGTAACTGTACAGAGTCTACTTTTATTTGTGTGCACTCACAATATCAAAACGTTGTGCTTTTTTAAAATAAAGAAAACAAACATGATGTGCTTTCTACCGTCTCGTCTTGAACAGGAGCGCTTCACAAAAATGAACCGAAATTCAGCCAATATTTGCCTCACAGACATGATAAATATATCTATAGAAAGCTTTAAATTACTACTTAACGAAATAACACAAATCAAAAACAAAAACTCTTTCATAATCTCATAATCCGTAAAGATGCACTTCTCTCTAAAGGCGCGTCTAATGAGGAGATGGCGAGTCAGGATCAGCAAGTTCATCCTTGTGACACACTCAGAAAACACTAGTAAATTATACAAATATCTCCTTACTATTTCCCCTGACACATTTATGGTAATTACTTTTGCCGGTGCTTTGCAGCAAGCTTAAGCCTATTGCGTGCATTTGAACGCAGAACTCTTCAGCTGCACTGCAACACCATCGAGCTGCTCTTGACAGTCACGGTAGCACGGTCTCGTGTTGTTTCCACCAGCGTGGCAATTTTTTTTCATCTCTAATTGATGGATGTCTAAAATATAACAATAAGGAGAAGCCTAAAACAGGCCCAAGGCCCGGCCCGCATCTGAACTATGACATGAAAATTGGCCCGAAAAAAGTCGGGCTGAAATGCAGCCCATCCAGTATACCCCCCTGAGTGAATATGTTGTCCAGGGGGCCCAGAAACTGTAGCGGCGCCCCTGTTTAACAGTAGGATTTTTAATGTTTTTCAAGGAAGATTCTTATGCTCATCAAGACTGTATCTATTTAATCAAAAATACAGAAAAATACTGCAATTTGATAAATTGTTTTTGCAATTTAAAATAACAGTTTTCTGTTTTAATGTTATTATTTCTGTGATCAAAGCTGAATTTTCAGCATCATTACTCCAGTCTTCAGTGTCACATGATCCTTCAGAAATCATTCTAATATGCTGATGTATTATCAATGTTGAAACTGTTGTGCTGCTTCATATTTTTTGGGGAGCTGTGATACTTCTTTCAGGGTTCTTTGATAAATAAAAAGTTGTAAAGAACAGTGTTTATTCAAAATATAAATTTTGTGTTACAATATACACTACTATTCAAAAGTTTGGGGTCAGTATTTTTTTTTTTTAAGAAATTAATACTTTTTTCAGCAAGGATGTTAATGGATAAAAAGTGATAGTAACCTTTTATTGTTAGAAAAGATTTCAAAAGATTTTAACTTTTTATTCATCAAAGAATCCTGAAAAAAGGATCACAGGTTCCAAAAAATATTAAGCAGCACAATTCAGTTCAATTCAATTCAAGTTTATTTGTATAGCGCTTTTCACAATACAAATCGTTGCAAAGCAGCTTTGCAGGAAATTAAGTTTCTACAATATACACTGTTAGACATTTCAAAGGGTTTTTACAGTAACTTTAAGTTATTGTAATTAAGATTTACAGTAGCCAACTGTATTTGATTTACAGTAGCAATCTGTACTGTTTTCACAGTAACTTACTGAAACATAATGGGGAAAAAATACATAGCCATCTGCAAAACCCAGGTGATGCTCCAAAACGTGGCCACCACCTTTGCTCACCATCCACTTTGTTAGTGACAGAAATGTGTTCTCTGAAAAACAAGAAGTAAAAATTACACACTTTTAAAAGTAAAACCCCATATAAAATAGGCTACACAAACCTCTCAAAACCATAGTTATTCTCTTACCATGAATTATCAGTCTCATGGTGGCCTACTCATGTTTTTCTTGATGCTTCATTGCAGTTGCCTTTAAAAAAAAACAAATATAAAAAAATGCAGTAAATCTTAAATTCCATTAAAAACTATAATAAGAAAGGCAGGTTTAACTAGTTTAACCTAGCTAACATAGGCCCTACAATTTTTTTCTCAATAGGCTACTTGTTAACTAACACCTGAACAAAATCACATTAATTAAGTTAATGTTAATATAAGATAAGCGTTGCTCGTTAATAATAATTTCAATTTGGTAATTCAGTAAGCTGACAAAAGTCGTTTGAAATGATATAGAGTTAGTGAAGTTTACCATAGTAACCGCCGTGTTGACGGGTAAATGTTAACCTACTAGGTTAAACTGGTGCGCAAAAATCTGACACAAACACACAGACAAACGTATACAAATTTTTACCTTGCTTGCTGGTCTTATTCTCGTGTAAGGTGCATCGACAGACAGCGCAGATGTTCTCCGGTACTCTTCCACTCTCGTGGGCTCCATCCCCAGGCAAAACCCGCGGCGCTGCCTCGCTGGATCCGTGTCTTCCTCGGACGCGAACGGTGCGGTGCGACGCGACTAAAGACGATATAGAACACATTATAATCCGTGATACTATGTACAGTGAGTGGATGCCCCGGTATATTTCTGATGTACAGTAGTACTTCAAGCGCTCGTGCTGTTTCTGACGCGAAGGGCAAACGGATTTTCCAATCAATACAAGCAATGTAACACGTCCAGTGTAGACAGCCTCAAGATCAGTCCAAATGTAAGAAATGAGGAAAATATAACAACCTAAATGGAATGGCGCCAAAGAGGCCGTTACAGCAAATACAGTAGTATCCAGCAATTTAAAAAATACAGTAAGTCTCTGTATGTGGGGTTTGACGTCACAGAAAATTCCCATGATGCAAAGGGTATTACAGTTACTTACTGTAAAGGGAATTTGCAGTATTAAACTGGGTGATATACGGTAAATAACTGTAGAAATTACAGAAATGTTTAACAGTGTATTTAGTAGTAGGTTATCAGTGGTGACTATGTCAAGTTGATGTACATATGGCAGAAATGTACGGTAAAAATCAGTTAATGATGTAATCAAACAGACGATGTACACTATTAACAGCAATGATTATATGTTGCAATCAAACATATAGCAAAATTTGTTAGTTCTATGCATTGTTTCAGGGTTGGCATCCTCTGAGGTCCTCTGGGGGTTTGGCATCATCTCTTTTCAGGTGTTCGGTCATCCCAGATCTTATAAGGGTTGGATCCAGACTGAAGCTTGTGTAATTCCTAGTTACCACGGGATGTTAATCCCGTGGCAGAAACAGAGAAACAAATAGAGACATACAGTGGGGCAAAAAAGTATTTAGTCAGCCACCAATTGTGCAAGTTCTCCCACTTAAAAAGATGAGAGAGGCCTGTAATTTTCATCATAGTTATACCTCAACTATTACAGACAAAATGAGAAAAAAAAAAAAAATCCAGAAAATCACATTGTAGGATTTTTAAAGAATTTATTTGCAAATTATGGTGGAAAATAAGTATTTGGTCAATAACAAAATTTCATCTCAATACTTTGTTGTATACCCTTTGTTGGCAATGACAGAGGTCAAATGTTTTCTGTAAGTCTTCACAAGGTTTTCACACACTGTTGCTGGTATTTTGGCCCATTCCTCCACGCAGATCTCCTCTAGAGCAGTAATGTTTTGGGGCTGTCGCTGGGCAACACAGACTTTCAACTCCCTCCAAAGATTTTCGATGGGGTTGAGATCTGGAGACTGGCTAGGCCACTCCAGGACCTTGAAATGCTTCTTACGAAGCCACTCCTTCGTTGCCCGGGCGGTGTGTTTGGGATCATTGTCATGCTGAAAGACCCAGCCACGTTTCATCTTCAATGCCCTTCCTGATGGAAGGAGGTTTTCACTCAAAATCTCACGATACATGGCCCCATTCATTCTTTTGTTTACACGGATCAGTCGTCCTGGTCCCTTTGCAGAAAAACAGCCCCAAAGCATGATGTTTCCACCCCCATGCTTCACAGTAGGTATGGTGTTCTTTGGATGCAACTCAGCATTCTTTCTCCTCCAAACACGACAAGTTGAGTTTTTACCAAAAAGTTCTATTTTGGTTTCATCATTCTCCCAATCCTCTTCTGGATCATCCAAATGCTCTCTAGCAAACTTCAGTCGGGCCCGGACATGTACTGGCTTAAGCAGGGGGACACGTCTGGCACTGCAGGATTTGAGTCCCTGGCGGCGCAGTGTGTTACTGATGGTAGCCTTTGTTACTTTGGTCCCAGCTCTCTGCGGGTCATTCACTAGGTCCCCTCGTGTGGTTCTGGGATTTTTGCTCACAGTTCTTGTGATCATTTTGACCCCACGGGGTGAGATCTTGCGTGGAGTCCCAGATCGAGGGAGATTATCAGTGGTCTTGTATGTCTTCCATTTTCTAATAATTGCTCCCACAGTTGATTTCTTCACACCAAGCTGCTTACCTATTGCAGATTCAGTCTTCCCAGCCTGGTGCAGGTCTACAATTTTGTTTCTGGTGTCCTTTGACAGCTCTTTGGTCTTGGCCATGGTGGAGTTTGGAGTTGGACTGTTTGAGGTTGTGGACAGGTGTCTTTTATACTGATAACGAGTTCAAACAGATGCCATTAATACAGGTAATGAGTGGAGGACAGAGGAGCCTCTTAAAGAAGTTGTTACAGGTCTGTGAGAGCCAGAAATCTTACTTGTTTGTAGGTGACCAAATACTTATTTTACCGAGGAATTTACCAATAAATTCTTTAAAAATCCTACAATGTGATTTTCTGGATTTTTTTTTCTCATTTTGCCTCTCATAGTTGAGGTATACCTATGATGAAAATTACAGGCCTCTCTCATCTTTTTAAGTGGGAGAACTTGCACAATTGGTGGCTGACTAAATACTTTTTTGCCCCACTGTAAATAGCGTAGCTGCTGTTCCAACCAAGTAAAAATGATTTATTTAACCCAAGCTAAAGAATAATAATGTCCATTTGATCAGATATAACTGCAGTACAAGATTATGAGATGCATTATATGAATGCTTGGCTAAAGAGATGTGTCTTTAATCTAGATTTAAACAGAGAGAGTGTGTCTGAACCCCGAACGTTATCAGGAAGGCTATTCCAGAGTTTGGGAGCCAAATGCGAAAAAGCTCTACCTCCTTTAGTGGACTTTGCTATCCTAGGTACTACCAAAAGTCCAGAGTTTTGTGACCTTAGGGAGCATGATGATTGTAGTGAGCTAGAAGACTAGTTAGGTATGCAGGAGCTAAATCATTAAGGGCCTTATAGGTAAGTAATAATATTTTGTAACTGATCCGGAACTTAATAGGTAGTCAGTGCAGAGACTGTAAAATTGGGGTAATATGATCATATTTTCTTGACCTGGTAAGGACTCTAGCCGCTGCATTTTGGACTACCTGTAGCTTGTTTATTGAAGATGCAGGACAACCAGCTAGCAGTGCATTACAATAGTCCAGTTTAGAGGTCATGAAAGCATGAACTAGCTTTTCTGCATCAGAAACAGGTAACATATTTCAAAGCTTGGCAGTGTTTCTAAGATGGGAGAATGCTGTTTTTGGAACATGGGAAATATGATTTTCAAAAGACAAGTTGCTGTCTAATATAACACCCAGATTTTTGACTGTAGAGGAAGTAACAGTACATCCGTCTAGTTGCAAATTATAATCCAAGAGATTCTGTGTACTGTTGTTTGGTCCAATAAGTAATATCTCTGTCTTATCTGAATTTAATAGGAGAAATTATTGGTCATCCAATCTTTTACATTTTTTACACACTCTGTTAGCTTAGATAATTTAGAAGTTTCATCTGGTCTTGTTGAGATATATAGTTGAGTATTATCAGCATAACAATGGAAACTAATCCCGTATTTTCTAATAATATTACCAAGGGGCAACATGTATATTGAAAATAGCAGAGGACCTAGGACAGATCCTTGTGGTACTCCATACTTTACTGGTGATAATTGAGATGACTCCCTGTTTAAATAAACAAAGTGCTAGCGATTGGACAGGTAGGATTTAAACCATCTTAAAGCCTTCCCTTGAATACCCGTATAGTTTTGTAATCGATCTATGAGTATGTCATGATCTATAGTGTCAAACGCAGCACTAAGATCAAGTAAAACTAGCAATGAGATGCAGCCTTGGTCTGGCTCAAGAAGCAAGTCTTTTGTAATTTTAACAAGTGCAGTTTCTGAGCTATGGTGGGGCCTGAAACCTGACTGAAATTCTTCATAGAGATCATTTTTTTTTCAAGAAGGAGAACAATTAAGCAGACACAAATTTTTCTAAAATTTTAGACTTAAACAGAAGATTTGAAATAGGTCTGTAATTTGCCAGTTCACTTGAATCTAGTTGTGGTTTCTTAATAAGAGGCTTAATAACCGCCAGCTTGAATGGTTTTGGGATGTGACCTAAAGATAACGACGAGTTAATAATATTGAGAAGCGGTTCTTCTGCTACAGGTAACAACTGTTTCAGTAGTTTAGTGGGTACAGGATCTAATAAACATGTTGTTGGTTTAGATGCAGTGATAAGTTTATTTAGCTCTTCCTGTCCTATAGTTGTAAAGCACTGCAGTTTTAATTTGGGTGCGATGAATGAAGCTGAAGTACTACATAACTGTTTCAACACTGATTATAAATCAGCATATTAGAATGATTTTTGAAGGATCATGTGACACTGAAGACTGGAGTAATGATGCTGAAAATTCAGCGTTGTGTCACAGAAATAAATTATATTTTAAAGTATATTAAAATAGGAAACCAGTTTTAGAAATTGAAATAATATTTCACAATATTACTGTTTTTTTTCCTGTATTTTTGATCAAATAAATACAGCCTTGTTGAGCAGAAGAAACTCCATTAAATAAAGCACTAAAAATCCTATATGATTTAAACAGCAGTGTAACTTGTGCTGATTGATGACTGAATGATACATGAAGGACACTCAATATCATGGAGAGCTGTGCTAGTAAATTTCATATATGATTTCAACCTGCTGGATGAAATATCCCCATTCACCTAAATTAAAAGAGGGAGCATATCTAGAGATCTGGGGGCTTGCTGACTTTCAGATGGATTTCTGTAAAGCTGCATTGAAACAGTGTGTACTGAGGGGTGCTATATAAAAGCCTGGTTTCCAGCATTGAATCAATTATATTTCACCTCAGATTCATTGTTATCACTCTTTGGCATTGAGCGTATGTTTCAGACTCTATTCCCAGAGTAAGTCCTCCATATACATCATGGGGTGTTAATAATGGATGTGTCTTCTCTCTCCGCAGTGGACGGCTGTATAGACTGGTCGGTGGACCTGAAGACATACCGTGTGCTGGCCGGAGAGCCGCTGAGGGTGAAGTGTGCTCTCTTCTACAGCTACATACGCACCAACTACAGCGTGGCCCAGAATGCCAAGCTGCGGCTCATCTGGTACAGGAACAAGGGTGACTCCGAGGAGCCCATCATCTTCTCGGGTCACCGGCTAAGTAAAGAGGGAGACTCCATTTGGTTCCGCTCCGCAGAGATGGAGGACAATGGATTTTACACTTGTGTGCTCAGGTAGGTCATTAGCAATTCAAACTCAATTCAAGTGTGCACTGAAAAACACAGCCCACTGATATCTGCAGTCTAACACTGCCCTGGATCACAGCTGACGTCACCCACAATTCCCAGCGGCAATCGATGCTAAACACAACAAACTCATGTCTAAAAGACAGGTCAAATATGCAAATCAAAGTGACGTCAAATATTTGACATGATGGTGAAACATTCTGGGCTACATGTACAATAAACCAGTTTCAGTGTGTGATTAAAACTTCATATTTTCTCCCAGTTAAACTGAGTTCAGTGAAATCTGATCTATGACACTGTTTTGCATTCATTATCAAAGTTTTTAGATTTAAGAATATTGTTTTTATTTTGAAGTGAAAAGAAAAAAATAGATCATTGGGGTAAGATGGGCCACTAGTGGTTCAATTGAATACTTATTCTAATTAATGGGGTTATTATTTCATATTTCCATGAATTACATGTACATTTCAGACATCTTCGCTTTCATTACAACCCGCAGGTTAATAGAGGAAAATCATTTATTACATTTTTCAAATTTAAAATCATACTGTTTCTATTATGACATAACTTCAATTAAAATATGGGCAATTAAACGTAAATATTCAGATGCCTGAAAGTCATAGAATAAATTTACCTTTCTCTTTTATTGGGATTCTGCTCTGTCAGTTGTCGATTATTCAGTTATTCAACTCATTTTGTCAGAACACAATTTTAAATAGAATAGTTGATTTTAGAAGGGTATTTTAGAAGTGGTTTTAGAAGTGATTTCTATTTCTTTCAAGATCTTTCTGAGACACACGGTTAGCACCAGAGACACTGCACTGTAAATTTAGGGCAGTTGGACAAAGACCATGCGATACAGTGTGTTTGATGCTTTATTTTATTTTGTTGTCAAGCGATATGCATGCATGTCATGGGCAGTTTGCTCTCTATGCTCCACACACAGCGTTGCTGGCAGGAGTCAGATGAGTCCACCAAGTGTGGTCCTGTGTGTGCATTACAGTGTCCCGGACCTGATGAAGAAGGAAAAAGGCAATTTATACTGGCTTTACCAGGGTCGCTGACTAAAGGAGAGCTCAATGTACTGAACAGTGCAGTTGCATTATTTTTCAGCTGTCAAAGTCATGTTCAGTCATACGTTTACTCAGGGAATTGTGTCTGTGTACAGTAGCTCAAACTGTTGGGACTGTATTGTGAGAGTGACACCGTTGTTTGAGTCACTGAATGCATTTGTGTCGTGGGTGAAGCTCTTCTCATGTCTTCTTCTTGTGCTTCTGTGAAGTTAATGCAGTTTGATTTTAGCTCTGGGGTTTAATCTGACTCCATTTTCAGATGATTATGCAATTTAAACAGAATTTGCTTCTGTTTTTAATTTATACATTATTTGATTATACTAGGTATTCCCATACTTTTCAATTATTTGTTGATTAGGGAGCCGATATCATGCTGTCCCGAATCTGATGGACACAAAATCGTTCGCAGGGTTTACTAATACCATTAAGTCTGTCCGCTCCCTGCTCGCTCATATCAACACTTTCTTCAGGCTGGAATAACCTAAATCACATCTGATATCTGAACCCATCTGAAACTTTGACATTGTAAGTAGCTACAGAGAAAAACTGGTCATCAGTGCTGGGGAAACTACTTTAAAACCAGCTTGACAAACAACAAGCTACACAGCATTTAAAGAAGTTCAACTATAGACAAGCAAACATTGTGAAAAAGTAGTCAGCAACATTACAAGCTACTAACAAAAAGAGCGCAGTAGCTAATTACTTTGACACTACAGAAGGGCAGTATTTATTTGTCATTTTGTTAGTTTATCCATCAGATTACAAATTACTTTGGATTTAAACTGCTTTTCATACCATTCTCTCTGATGCCCATCACATGCTGAGAGATGCTGTGAAACACAATACTAATCAAGAACAGAGAAATAAAATCCCTCTACGGGCACTAATAAACAGTTATTTTAATTTATTTGTAATTATGTTTATTAATTTATTTATTTAGTTGGCAACAAACGTCTGGTGCTGGTTTTAATTATTTTCAATAGCAGCTGTCACCATGAACTTAGTCATAATAATAATTTTCATGTCCATAGTATTTGCACTATACTTCAAAGTGCTTAAATATACAGTACATGCTGAAAAACACATGCTGTCAAATGTACATGAAAACATGTCTATCCTAAGGATTTGCCATGGCAAAGATTTTCAGGGGAATGTCTTTACCTGCAGTACAGATCTGTGCACAAGCTGTTGATCTGAAAGATCGTCTTCATTGCTTGTAAACAGCAGCAAAACCTGTTTTACTGTGTCTTACTGTCAGGGCTCAAGTACAGGTGCATCTCAATAAATTAGAATGTTGTGGAAAAGTTCATTTATTTCAGTAATTCAACTCAAATTGTGAAACTCGTGTATTAAATAAATACAATGCACACAGACTGAAGTAGTTTAAGTCTTTGGTTCTTTTAATTGTGATGGTTTTGGCTCACATTTAACAAAAACCCTCCAATTCACTATCTCAACAAATTAGAATGCTTCTTAAGACCAATAAAAAAAAACAAAAAACATTTTTAGTGAATTGTTGGCCTTCTGGAAAGTATGTTCATTTACTGTATATGTACTCAATACTTGGTAGGAGCTCCTTTTGCTTTAATTACTGCCTCAATTTGGCGTGGCATGGAGATGATCAGTTTGTGGCACTGCTGAGGTGGTATGGAAGCCCAGGTTTCTTTGACAGTGGCCTTCAGCTCATCTGCATTTTTTGGTCTCTTGTTTCTCATTTTCCTCTTGACAATACCCCATAGATTCTCTATAGGGTTCAGGTCTGGTGAGTTTGCTGGCCAGTCAAGCACACCAACACCATGGTCATTTAACCAACTTTTGGTGCTTTTGGCAGTGTGGGCAGGTGCCAAATCCTGCTGGAAAATGAAATCAGCATCTTTAAAAAGCTGGTCAGCAGAAGGAAGCATGAAGTGCTCCAAAATTTCTTGGTAAACGGGTGCAGTGACTTTGGTTTTCCAAAAACACAATGGACCAACACCAGCAGATGACATTGCACCCCAAATCATCACAGACTGTGGAAACTTAACACTGGACTTCAAGCAACTTGGGCTATGAGCTTCTCCACCCTTCCTCCAGACTCTAGGACCTTGGTTTCCAAATGAAATACAAAACTTGCTCTCATCTGAAAAGAGGACTTTGGACCACTGGTCAACAGTCCAGTTCTTCTTCTCCTTAGCCCAGGTAAGACGCCTCTGATGTTGTCTGTGGTTCAGGAGTGGCTTAACAAGAGGAATACAACAACTGTAGCCAAATTCCGTGACACGTCTGTGTGTGGTGGCTCTTGATGTCTTGACCCCAGCCTCAGTCCATTCCTTGTGAAGTTCACCCAAATTCTTGAATTGATTTTGCTTGACAATCCTCATAAGGCTGCGGTTCTCTCGGTTGGTTGTGCATCTTTTTCTTCCACACTTTTTCCTTCCACTCAACTTTCTGTTAACATGCTTGGATACAGCACTCTGTGAACAGCCAGCTTCTTTGGCAATGAATGTTTGTGGCTTACTCTCCTTGTGAAGGGTGTCAATGATTGTCTTCTGGACAACTGTCAGATCAGCAGTCTTCCCCATGATTGTGTAGCCTAGTGAACCAAACTGAGAGACCATTTTGAAGGCTCAGGAAACCTTTGCAGGTGTTTTGAGTTGATTAGCTGATTGCCATGTCACCATATTCTAATTTGTTGAGGTTTTTGTTAAATGTGAGCCAAAATCATCACAATTAAAAGAACCAAAGACTTAAACTACTTCAGTCTGTGTGCACTGAATTTATTTAATACACGAGTTTCACAATTTGAGTTGAATTACTGAAATAAATGAACTTTTCCACGACATTCTAATTTATTGAGATGCACCTGTAAACAGGCTGAATCATTCCGGCTCAAATTGTCTCAGTTTGGATGATTTTGCTTAGCGTCTGATGCATTCATTGAGAAGAACTGACTGACAAGAGTTCATATTCTAAGAAAACGCTCTGATGATGTAGAGCTTGGTGTCGCTACACCGCTATACCGCTATCCGCTGAGACCCAGGCCAAAAGTGATGTAGGGTTTTTAGTCACATGCAAATTCATTGATGGACAGTCATCCTCTGCTTCCAAGCTTGTGGATTCGTTGTTCCTGGCTTCAGTCTAATCAGAAATATACAGAAAAAAACAACAGAAATACATGCATAATGTGCAATGTACATTGCATACTACTTTCAAAAACAGTAGATAAAACCTCCACATTTCTGAAGATGATATTTGAAATGCGAAGCCAGAGATGGAGGAATATAAAACAGCTTTAATTCGCACCCGAGTACCTACACTTTTGCAGGAGGAAAGCTGAAGGAAGACCTTGAGGAAACTACGGCTCAGAAGAGATTTCTCTCTCACGTTGCAGCTGAAGGGCGATTGGTGTAAAACATCTGAACAGAGGCAGCTGTGACTGAAAGCACAGGATCTCTTTCCTCCAAGGTTTGATTGCTGCAGGATGATTAATTCACTGTTACTATTTCAGACCCTGCAAACAAGACCGGCAGTGAATAAAACACACAGTCTCAGACCCACACAACTAAACGTGAGCAGCTATTATCTAACGTACAACATCTGCGTGTTATCACAGAAATTACTGGGTAAAACGGCTGAAACACATCCAGCTGTTCATCGTCCAGATTTGAGTAAGACAACAGTGCTCAGCTCTGTCACACGAGTTAATGCTTTAGGTATCACAAACTAACAATGAACAGTGATTTACAGCATTTGGTAACATTTTAGACCGCTGTTCCAGCATTAATGAACAACCAAACAGGACCAAACAAGTATCACAATATTATCATTTTAGTAACTACTCTTAACCAACAAGAAACATGTTTTGATTGGTAAGTAATAGCACTCAGCAATCAATAGTTTCTTAATAGTTCTCTGGGAGCAAATTGTGAACTACTGTATTCAAATGAGTGCTATTATTTACTAATTCATTAATCAGAGTTTCTAGTTAGTTAACAAGTTATTAATTTATTAATCTCAGTTAATGTTCATTTTTACCAGCTATATGTTTGTTTGTTTGTTTTTTTGTTGTTTTTGTTTTGTTTTTGTTTTTTTTGGCAGCAATATAGAAAATATGTTTTCTAATTTAAAGTGTGACGACTTCTCTCAAATTAGTTACTGCATTATGAACAAATGAATAAAAAATATAATATATAAAAATATATATTTTTAAAACATTGATAAATGTTTCATTTGTACATTTTATTTGTTTAAATATTTGAAAATTGCTACTTTGTCACTATGACAGCACAAATTCCCAGGTGTTGAGACATTTATGCATCAGGGTAGATAATGTTTTCACTGTGGCATGTAATGTATTTTCCAGTTTTATGGTTTCTGCCTCATTTGCAAATTGACATTGACTGACAAGCTGAGCAATAATTTAAACCTATATGTTGTTTTAGGTAATCTTCTAAAAATCTTTTCATTTACACAATGAACCTAGCTTTCAGATACCAGCTGGCACATCTGAACATACCTGCCTCTCTGCTGTAATATATATGCCAAAAGCTGTAGGCCATGCCGAATGGATATGAATGAATAAGCTGTACTCATGAAACAGTAGGCAAAACAATACCTGGGCCCACTCACAATAAACCCTTTAAATCAGAGGTCTTCAACCCTGCTCCTGGGGACCCACTGTCCTGAAAAGTTTATTTCCAACCTGCTTCAGCACACCTGCCTTTGTATTTTCAAGCAATCTTGAGGAGCTTGATTAGGTGCTTCAGGTGTGTTTGATTAGGGGTGTAGCTAAACTCTGCAGGACAGTGGGTCCCCAGGAGCAGGGTTGAAGACCTCTGCTTTAAATGAAGAAAACCCTTAGTTACAATGGAAAGTGTATTATTAAGGGTTAATTATTATGCTTTACAGGAGTCATCATATTCACAAATGATGGAGAAAACAACACAGCCAATACTGTACTGTTACTGTAAGTCACGTGACAATCCCAACATGGCGGATGTAGTATGTCCAGATTTTATTGGTACAACACGTATGCGTGCTTATAGAATGTAATATGTTAATGGTAGGACATTGTTTACATCAATATCAACATGCATTAGGTTCATCTGATCACAGGAACTGAAAGTAATGCATTATGATATTGCCTTACTCCCTAAAACTTAGTTTCTTTTTATGGAAAGTAATGCATTACGTTACTTTTGCATTACTTTTTCTCATCTCAGCTGGGCTCGCTTGTTTGTTTTTAATATGAAAGAGTTCTATATTTGACAAACATAAAAGCACTTTCCCACCAAAAGTGAATCCTTTTAGCTGTGCTGCCATTCTGGATTGCATGAAAAATAGGATGCAAGAGAAGAAAGTTCAACACCTTCATTCTCAATCATAAAAAAAAGAAAAAAAAACAAATGTAATGTTTATCTAAGGTAATTTTTGCTTATTAGTGCGGTTGAATTGGATCACTGAAAGTCAACAGCAAAGACATTGGGTAATAAAATGGGATTAAATACATAAAGGTTATCTATGTTATTTAACATATTTAATTATTGCAGGTTTATGTCATATTCTGAGTTTGTATTTCACAGTTTTTATTGATTTTGTGCAATACTGAATCTGTTTTTGTGCAGGTGATATGAGTAAATGCATGTTGACATTTACTCTACAGAGATGCCCAAAGTTGTTCCTATGAAGGGCCAAAAATCAAACTTGATTGAGGGACGTGGGCCGAAAATAAACATTGCATTATACCAAACTGTATTATATTAAAATTAAAGTTTGCATGATTCCCAAAATTTATGAGTTCATATATTTAAAAATGAATAAATTAGAAGAAAACATTCCCCATCTCTGTCTGCTCTGCGTGCGTGTGTGTGCGTGTGTGTGGAGGAGCTGCACGAGGAGACGAGATGTCTGAGGCAGCAGGATAGTTAAAATATTTTTGAAATTCTTTTTTTTTTTTTTTTTTAATGTGAATAAACACTAATGTAAACACAATGGGTAATATTGCATCACCAAAAATTATTGCAGTCATGTCCATATTTTATGTGATAAGTTGATATAGTAATTATCGCGACAGTCCTGTCACGCTTGCCTACTGTGCTGGAGACGAGGAGACGAAGGAGATTAACATTCACTGTCTTTATTCATCCAGATAAAGCACCACAGGGAACATGCAGGACACACACACACACACACACACACACACGTAGCAAGGGGAATTGACGATTAATACCGGACAGAAAACACAGGGCAGAACACACTATTAATACTCAACGTAAACGAAATAATTAAACAAACACAGCTGGAACTAAATAACTAATAAGGACAGGAACAGAACCAAATATGGGCATACAAGAGGTAGGGAAACACAAGACACAGGACAAGCCTGACAAGTCCTAGCATCAATGGTATTTTTGCCCCTCTTCTGGTATATGGCATGGCCAAATTAAAGGTTACCCCTAGTTTGGGCACATCTGGGGTCTCATTTATAAAACTCTCCGTAGATTTCATCCTAAAATTGTATGTAGGCACAAAGGCTAGATTTTGCGTACGCACAAAAGTTTTCAGATTTATAAAACCATGCGTACGCCAGAACCTGCACAAAAATCCCTTTATAAATCCCAGTCAGGGGAAGATTGTGCGTACGTGCATCTCCACCCTGACTCCTCCCTGAAATCACCATATATGGAGCTTACAATGCCTAGTTTTACTATGCATAACCTCATCTGCATATCCTTTCTATGCATATTCCCATCCACGTGACACCATGTTTAACACCGTCAAAGGTACAAGACATTAAGGAAATATGAGATACGGACTATAAATGCCATTTTGTGCCATATACATTAATTTTTATTGCTAAAAATCATCCAGGAACCTTGTTATGTTTTAGAATAAATATATCAAAATATCCTTAAAAAACTGTTTAAAACAGTTCTCAGAAAAATAATGTAGAATAGAGTTGATCGCATTCATTTCCACTGGCTAAATAATATTTCAATTGTTTTGAAAAATTAAAATTAAAATAAATGAATGCAGTTGATAAGATGAACATCTTTTAGTTATTTTTAGTGGAAAAATATAGGCATTTATTGCAGTGTAAATACAATTATCTGACTCTCCGCGTCACTGACAAAGTATTTTAAAAAGGAAACATGCAAATCTTACCATTTTCTTCAAGTTGTATCCTTCAAATACAGTGGTATTTTCCATAATGTTGTGGAGATGACCTCACACGACATTAACACCTCTATGCAGCTGCGGTTGTACAGTAAACTATTATCATTAGACCTAATCAAACCGAACAATGGACCATTCGACCACTGAATATCCAGCAGTGTCCGCCATAATATCGAAGTGTGGATCATTGATCATTGTTCTCGATAAAAAAATATTTTCTCATTACATGAGATCTGCATGTTAGTTTAAAGATGAATTATTGTGCACCTATAGCACTCTGTCATTAAACAGTATGCCACAGAAAAAAATTGATCAAGTGCATCCACTACAAATAAGTCTAAATTCATATAATTTTGGTTTAACTTCTGCGTAACGACTTAATGTAATTTCAGTGCTTATCTCCATTAACGAGAGTGGAGTATTTAATGTAAATGTGATATTGACATGAAAACAGAGTTTAAAAACGTTGTTTCAACTTCATTAATTTTCTCACTCCGGGAAAAAGTTTGTACGTATGGGTCAGAGTTTGCGTGCAGATGCACAAATTTTCCCGTCAAGTTTGTTTTTATAAATCCCACCGTTTGCGTAGGAAGTGGCGTACACCTCTTTCAGGGGAGGTTTTGTGCGTACGCAACGGTTATAAATGAGGCCTCTGGTCTAGAACTACAGTAAGATCATGTTCACACACAACACCTCTCCACTTACTCCTGATTTCTCTCAACATGAGGACAGGAGAGCTGTCAGTCAATACATGGGAGTCAAAGTAACTGCCGTTACTTATTTGAAAAATAATGTGTTACGTTACTAGTTACTTGAAAAAATTGATTTGATTATGTAGCTCATGTATCTTGTAATGTGTTACCCCCAACACTGCTCACAACAGACTGGTCTTAAGATCAGGGCTTGAAAAAAAAGAAAAAAAGAAAAGTCAATTGGTTCAGTCCGAGCAGAATCAGTATTTTCAAGTTTCTGCGTTCCTCTGTATTATTACCATTCCGAAACCGGTTCGAGTAGAAAAAATATCTTAATGACTTTACCCCATAAATAATGACGTGATATGAAAAATTGATTTCAGTTTAAACAGTTTAAAAATTGTACCTGTTTACTTTGATCTTATAATCTAGTACAGTGTGCAAAGCAATCATTCTAGCAACAAGATGAACACATGAACAATATTACTGTAGGCCTGCTATTGATACTGAATGTGATCAGACATATTATCATGCTATACATTATTCATCATATTTGGACCCCTCTGGAATCAGGAGCCATGTTCTCAGAGCACGTGTCTCGCTTGACCACTCGTGACTGATTCAGGTGTAAACACTTCTTCATCACACGCAGTACATACTCTGACTGTACATAGTGGCAGCGTTTGAGTAAGCAATTCCTTCTAATTCAATCAAGCCAATTAAGAGGATAATTAGAGACAGCTGGTTAAACTCAGCCAGGCCTGATTGCAGCCTTGTTCTTTATTCATGTCCTCTCCTTGCATTCTTTCTTTGTGTTTTACAGTTTTTTCAACTGCTTACATTTCCAAAACTTTGTCTCTTTTTTCAAAACTTTACACACAAATCCAAGAACTGCACACACAAAATGCAAAATGCCTCACATCTCTTGCAAAACGAAGCACTGCATTCAAAATATCACAAACACATCGCAAAAGCAAACATTTGCAAACACCTTTGCCATAATATTAATTCCTGTTAGATTTGTGTGTGTTACGTAGAGAACTGTGTGTTGTGTTTTGCAAAAAGTGTTTTATGAAATTTAGTGTGTGCTTCTGCTGTTTGAGTGACAGCTTTCAGAAACTGTGTGACAAGTAAAGATTTTGTGTGTAAGCAGTTGAAAAAAAAAAAAACTGTAAGAAGGCCTTTTAGGATGAAAGGAAGAAACTGGAGAACAGAGGAGTATCACTGAAATGTCACTCCAAAGTGACACTTTAGGTGTCTGCCATTATGTTGTTGGACTATTGTTAATTAGGACATTCTTAGTAATCTTAAAGCAAGAAACACTTTAAATCTCCATAAAGTGGCTTGAATATTTACAATTGAAATATGAAGTCAGAGCAGGACGTATTGAACAGCCCATCCTTTGTGTGTGTGTGTGTGTGTGTGTGACATCATGATTTTGCCTGGGTCTGTTTATAGCTGGAACTGTTTATTAAATGTGTATCTTCAGAATACAAATTTGATTAATGTTTAGAAGTACTCTAACATTAGATGATCTTAAAGGCAGGGTAGTTTCTAGGCCTATGTGAACTAGGCAGTTGCCTTCAGCGCCACCAGCTGGACGGAGCGGCAATGACACTGCATTATAGAAATAATTCACTGTGTTAAGTTCATTAAAACAACTGAATATTAGCATAAGGAAGATATGTTAAAATGTTATCAGAAAGACAGCATTTAGAAATCCACATATTTAGTGATGCCAATTGAAATTATACGTTTGTCCAAAAACATTTGTCCAGAAAACACAATAAAGTGTTCTGTTCACATGTGGAGAAAAAAAAAAAAAAAATCTAAAGATCAGTACTATTTCAATATCGGTCTCATATGAAATATTTTAAATAATTATATCATTATTCTAATCAAATACATCAGTCGTCGTATTAGTGTCAGACTTGTGTTGTCTTTTGTGGCTCTCCTTGTGCTCTCTCTTTGGTTCTTCCTGTTTCCTGTTCTTGTTTAGTTTGATTATGATTCCTCCCAGCTGTGTTTAATTTCTAACTATTGTATCATTAAAAGACTGTTTTGTTGAAGAATTCCTCGTCTCCTCATTCCCTTGCTCCAGCGTAACGTGACAGTTAGCTGTAATATCTACTGTAAAATGAATTATAAAACGCTAAAGTTAAATTATACTGGGAATGTCATTAAAAGCTTTGTTTCATTCACAGAATTATAGGGCAATACTATATATAGGCCACTAATAGTGATTTCACCCAGGGCACCAAATGGTCAGAAACAGCCCTGCTTAAAGCTAATAGATATAGACTTACACCAGCAAAATGTCAATTTCAATTACAGGTGCTGCATTCCTGCTCCTCTGTGGTTCCTGGCCTCCCTACAGTACGTTTACAGTAGATCATATGCTGTTCTTGCCCTATCTAGTAACAACTCCATGATGGGTGGCCTAAAGCAGTGGTTTTCAACCTTTTTTTCACCCACGTACAAATATGACAATATACATACATGTTATATTAATAATATTACAAGGTTTAGAAATGCACATTTGACAGGAGCTTGAGTTGAGAGTAGCAGGAGCTTGAGTTGGGATGCAGATGTACATTTATTTTCATTAACAAAAAATGAGGTTGGATATGTTGCTGCACTGGATTAGAAGAAAAAAAGAAGCTATTGAGAGTAGCATGCAAAAATAACCTGTGTCTTTAATTTGACAATTATTTGCTACCTCAGTAAGGTCATGAACAAATAAAAAGGTAATAAAACCATTTGTGAACCACAAAATTAAAATTAAAATTCAATTCAACTGATTATCTAAAATGATTTATGGATCAAGTAATAGTGGATATACTAATACACGCATATATATATTTCCACCATCAGGGCAATAATTAAGAGGTTCCAATCAACTAAAGATGTTACAAATCTGTCTGGAAGAGAACGTGTGTCTATATCGTCCTAATGCACGCTGAGGAGGAGAGTTTGAGTGGACAAAGACTCTCCAAGGATCACAGCTGGAGAATTGCAGAGATTAGTTGAGTCTCGGGGTCAGAAAACCTAAAAAAATATATCAAACATCCCCTACATCACCACATGTTGTTCGGGAGGGTTTCAAGAAAAACTGTCCTCGCTCATCCAGAAACAAACTCCAGCATATTCAGTTATCAGACACGACTGGAACTTCAAATGGCACTGGCTTCTATGCTCAGATCAAACTAAAAAAGAGTTTTTTGGCAGCAAACCCACCAGATGAGTTTAGTACACACAGGGATAAAAAGTAGCCCATGTCCACGGTTAAATATACTGCTGGATCTTTAATGTCGTGGGCCTGTTTTTCTGCCGGAGGTCCTGGATATCTTGTTCAGATGCATGGCATCATGGATTCTATCAAATACCAACAGATAAATCTAAACCTGACTGCCTCTGTTAGAAATCTTATAATGGACCGTGGTTGGATCTTCCATCAGGACAATAATCCAAAACAAACATCAAAATCAACACAAAAATGGGTCACTGAACACAAAATGAATCTTCTGCCATGGGTGTCTCAGTCCTCTGAGCTGAACCCTACAGAAAATGAGTGAAGTGAACTGAAGAGAAGAAGCTGTGAATCTGAAGGATCTGGAGTGATTCTGGATGAAGGAATGGTCTCTGATCTCTTATCAGGTGTTCTTCAAACTCTTCAGGCATTATAGCAGAAAACTCAGAGCTGCTGTCTTGGGAAAAGGATGTTGTAATAATTGGGTGCCAATAATTATGGCCAACATGAACTAGAGAAAACATTTATTCCACAATGAGGTTGGAATTTAGTGAACTTTTTGAATGAAAGATCAAAAGGATAAACCATGCAGATTTATTTTCACAGCCACCTTTGCTCATATTTACCAAAGGTCTCAATATTAGTGGAGGGCACTGCATATATACTGTATATACAATTATATTACTATATCCACTACTGCTTCATATCCAATTAATGCAACTTCGTTTGATGACATGAATAGGTAAGCAAGAATGAGATATTGAAGTCGCTCAGAACTTTAAGAAAACATTCTACTATAAGATAACCTGCCAGTTCTGCAGGGGATGGATAGTTAAATTAATATTATAGGAAGGAATTAGGATAAAATAGGGTAGGAATGTCGTATTAAATCACTGATTATGAATAGCAACAAATAGTTGGCTAGTCAGTGCAGCTGGTGGCACTTGTGCTCAAATTATAGCATTACGTTCATCAGTCAACAGTGGCTACAATCAATGCACATCGCTGACATTTAAATCTCAACGACACAACGTCAAAACAAACACGAGCTTTATCCCTGGATGTGTAAAACAGATGACACTGATAGACTATCGATCAGGATTGACATAAATGTGCTTAATATGGCCAGAATAATTGAGCTATTTAAGATGAGAAGGGTAAGAGTGCCACAAATGTCACTCTCTCATTTATTCACTGAAATGATGCATGCGATACTTTTAGCCCTTATATCTCTTGTTAATTCGCCTACAGGGACAATGGATGAAAATGACTCGCATAGCTAAAAGTGACACATTTATTAAAGTACTTTAATGAAGTGATTAGTTAATTAAGCCAGTGAACTCTTGTATATTCTTAGACCCTCACATGCAATGATAGATTGACAGAGTGACAGATTGGTGTTAATACCCATTAATAGAGTACATGATCATAGAAACCTACATCTCTTTTCCAAAGGTTTATGGGTAGTTGACATGAAATGTCATGTGGTGTGAATCTTCATCTCATTATTTTAAATCATGTTTTTTTTCCCCCCTTTTCTAATTCATTCATATGTATCATGCCCTTGCAGTTCTACTACCATTAAAACTTAACATACAATTTTAACCGCGTAAAAAATCCTCATCTTATTGTTTTCCTACTGTACCTGTTTTACAGTCTCATTAAATGTGGTAAACATTAATGTTAAAATTTCTCTACACTGTAGGAAGCAGGTATTGGGATATTATAAAATTCATTTCATACATTTTAAAACTGTATTACTATATGAGAGGAACTAAATTCTTATTAAATTACTCATAGCCAGGATTCATTCAACACCTAATGAGTCCTCTTTGATGGGCCACGAAATGTAAAATTGAAAACCATTTATGAATGAATTTGGCAAATCATTTTATGATGACCTGAAATATATCTAGAATATATTTAGAGAAGCATGAGATGCCTGCTTTTCATCTCAGCCCCTCTTAAAACCTGCAATTAACTGTGTGCTGTCAGCTCTCTATAAATCTGTGATCTCTCTCCACGCCTGTCGAAAACAGCAACTGTACGATATCTGAGGTTATTGTTCTTTGAATCCTCCCCTTACCAGCAGTTCAACACATTAAGGGCCCATATCCCATAAAATTCCCATAAAAGTGCTGATGGGAGTGGAAAGTCGCAAATGGTCACAAAATGGGTTTCAGACATGCTTTTTTGGATGTTAAATTATGGCAGAAATACCAGTAAACTGACTACCACAGAACTTAGTAAATCACATTGCATAAGTCATTTAAATACACTCCTCCCATAAATTTTGCGTATAAAACAGAAACACCTACAAATGCATATGCAATAAGATCAGCCACAAAAATAACTGTGCCTGCATCTTTTCATTGTTAATTTATCACTGCTTGTCTGTAGTAAATTCTAACAGTATTTTTTTTTTTTTTTTGACACCAAACAGTTTGCACCGGTGCACGCTGTTAGTAAATCTGACCCTAAGTATTAACCTGTTCTTCTATTCTTCTTGTTACACTGGGCAGTAATATTCATCCTGGAGCACTGCATACAGTTATCACAATCTCCTGTCCAAATACTCCTGGTTTCAGTGAAATTAGAAGAAAAGAAAAGAAAAAAAAAACAACCTAAAAGCCAATTCACAGAGCTACAATAAATTCCACCAAACACAAGCAGAGCAAACACACTGAACCTACAAACACAACAACCATACAAAGACTTGTAATGACCCATGTGCAAAGTGTGGTTAAAAAACAGGCAGAGGTAAACAGCATAACAGTCAATGCAAAAAAATAAAAAATAAAATAAACCCTGCCACTGCAGGAGAAGTTGGTAATCGACTAAACCTCTGTTATAAAGCCTCTTTCAGATATTCTAGCAAGTCAGTGGCAGAAGATGGTAACTCACGAGGTGGTATATGAACTGAAGTGAAATGGAGCGGTAGGGTACAGGAGACAATCTATTCATACGGGAGCAGGGACGGATTATGACACAGCGGTGCCCTGGGCACGGACCAATTAAAGATCCCCTCGGTTAAAATTACATTCCTTTTTTATTTGAAATATGCCCAAACGTGTGAACTATATCATAAAATATCACTATTATTAAATATAAGTAAATACAATTTGCACCTTTATATATCATGTTACTTGATCTACTCTTGATGTTACATTGAATGGGCAAAGGGAAAAGTAGCCTAATATTACTGTAATCTATTAACTAGCCTATGCATAAACCCATCTTTTAACTTGTACCAGATATGGGTGTCATGTCATAAAATATTTTTAATACGTCTGACTTTGTATTTAATGTAAATTTAATAAAAACATTGTAAGTTGCTAATTATAGGCTAATACTTTCATTGTACACAAAGAGAGCAAATAATATTTGCATTATCAAAGAACATTATCATTGACTTCAGACTCGTCTGTAAATGGTTATAATGTGCAGCACTGTCAAAATTGTCAAAACCAAAGTGTGAACGCAGATTTGAATTTGGCAGCTGATGTTGTGTTGCACTGAACTATCAAATCACTCTGGTGTGATCGCATCAAATATACAAAAAAAATATATATTTTTCAGACATTTTTTTTTTTTTTTGGATTCAAAATACACTTGACTTGAAAATCTGAGGGGGCACATGAAGTTGTGTTCCGGGAGGAACAGTATTTCGGCTGGGCCCCCCTCTGGTCTTGTGCCCTGGGCATGTGCCCGGTAGGCCTGTGCTTTAATCCGTCCCTGAAGCTTCACTTCATGATATCTCAGATAAAAGATAAAAGAATCAGGAAGCATGGGCCAGGGGAATCCCTGGATGATAGTGTGTTGGCAACAAACAGCTGATTATTTTCTTGATGCACTGCCACCATTTGGATGAGAATGGGACTACACTGTAAACCAAGCTAATTTAAAAAAAAAAATAGTTGGTTAACTGGTTGCCTTAAAAAAATAAAGTTTAGTGATAACCTGAGCGAATTTAACATTCCAGGCTTTCAAACATCTACTTGTAGTTCAATAGACCAAATGCAAAGTTCATTTAACTTAAAATTTAACTTGAAAAAATAAAAATAAAATAAATACCAAAAATGAATAACTTATGGAGCAGGTCTTGAAGGCAGAAGAATCATCCCTCAAAATGACAGGCAGTCCCTGAAGACAAATATGTGTGCACATATTATACAACTCGCAGGTATTAATCACATATCTGAACAATTCTGTATGAGTTTTTTGGGGCCTTGGAGATGTTGACATGCTTCGACATTTGTGCTTATTTCAGTGACTGAAATATTAATCCCATTACATACTATTACTCTGCATTCAGCATAAAAAACACTACCCCCATTATAGTTTCAAATGCTGTTCCTTTAAACTATACTATACCATACAAATTTTCCATTTATAAAATGTCTGTGTTAATGTTTCAGACCTTCTGAGCAAGATATATATGATGACAGTACCCATCAACACAGGCTTGTGTGTGTAAGATCAAGCTTAGGTCAGGGATTGAGATCTCTAAGACTGAAATCATTCAATCACCCATAATATGGATGGCATAGAAACACCGTGTGCCAATAAAAATATAGGTTAATCAATGCTGTCTGTGCAGGATTCATGAGTTCAGCACCAGAACATAGATATAGTTTTGGAGCTATGTTTTATAAAGAACTACAGAATTAGAAGTTTTTACAGAGTTTTTAAAGGTTATTCTCTGACAGGCTGTCCAATCCTGCAGAGTTCAGCTCCAGTCCTAACGAGACACACCTCGAGCAGCTGATCGAGGTCTTCAGGACAGACCTGATCTACGACATCAGCTTGCAGAAGCCTTTCTGATTCTAGCTGGAAACTGTCTTTCTAAGAGTAGCTTTGATAACTACAGACACAGTTGAGCAGCTGCGGTCTGTTTAGATGGCCCAGGTCTCCATTAGCGTGAAAATGAAGACACACAGTCAATATTAAAATGAATCTGTACCAGCTTGTCCATGTGTTTAGCTGCTCTCATTGATGCAGCAGGAGTACAGGATTAATGCAGAGGAACACAGCCAGAACAGTAAGTTGCCTTTCTCAGTCAACAATCAATACAGCCCTATTCAATACAGTTTAAGCCATTACACTGCGGCAGCTAATGAACACCACAGAGCACAATAATGCAATCAGTGCTAATAAACACTGTTTAGTGGGTGCAGACACACATAAAGCTCAACTAGGTTTAATCTGTACCAGGGCTTGAAAACAAAAAATACTGCAGTCGGTTCACTCCGAGCAGAATCGGTATTTCAACGTTTCTGTTCCTGCGTTCCTCTGTATTATTACCGTTCCAAAACCAGTTTGAGTAGAAAAATACCGGTTAATAACTTTATTTTTTTTTTAATTTTCTTTGCCTATAATAATAAAGTACAGCGTTTTCTTTACTCAAAAAGAAAAGGGGAAAAACCAGGAAGAGATCTGGTATCTTAACCCGCTGAGCTAATTCATAGCCAATACAGCATCATCTTTTCTAGATTTTGGCCAAATATAGCCTACTAAACAAAAGAAAAAATCTCTTAACACTTTAAAGACATTAAAGAATTTTTTTCCAAGCTATTTAAAAATGTATTAAAAAATGCTACTCGTATAAAATTGCATTTTGAGAGGAAAAAAAACATAAGTCGTGTAGGCTCACGTCACATTTTATTATTAGCCTACATTAAGAAATAATATAGGCAAACATGCTGGTAAAGCAAAATGTTTACAGACATTATAAACACAGCTATTAATTTCCTTCTCTCCATAACAAATCCTCTAAAGTTAAGGTGATTTAAAGTGTTTAGGCTAGGCTTATATAAACGTCAAGCCAAAAACAAATTAATTTGAGGTGAAACTGATGCCTACCTCTCTCATTCGGCACGAATCCAAATGTGTCCATATTTGTGACGTATCTGGATGTTAAAATACAATTTATTATGTAATAGGCATTGTACTTCATTCGCATCAACATAAAACATCATCCTTCACATCAGCTATATCAGCACATGAGGTCACGCTGAACACAACAGATTGTACAACGGAGCAGTGTTACTTTTTAGTGTTTCTTTAACTGTATTTTATTTTGATAATGAACAGGCTGCAATGTCGCAAAAATATGTTGTGTTTATGCGCGAGAGGCACCAGCGCGATACCATCATATACCAACACTGGTTGGTTATAGAAGCAAGACATCATTCAAATCTGTCAACCTTTTGCAAAACAAATAAAACTGTAAAATAAAGAAAACTGTAAAGCTTTTGCAAAATGATAAAAACTGGAATCTGTTGAATCCATCTTACACTATCCTCAGATAAACTCTAACGCCAGTGCATTGCCATTGTGACTTACCTATGAAGAGTTCACAGCTGAGCGCGGGCTTCTCACTCGCTGGATGCAGCGTCATATTTGCATAATAGAGCGCACAACTTGAATTCCTGATTGGCTGACAGAAATTTCAAATATCAAATGGAACGATAAAATGTTATTAACCAGATAATGGCCATTTCAAATTTTCAATTCTGTTCTAGACTATAAAATTTGATTTTGTTTCTGGTACTGATTTTGTTCCTGTCAAAGTTTCCTTCGTTTCCGGTTCGTTTCCATTCCTTGAAGCGGTTCAGAGCCCTGATCTGTGCATGCACAAGCAGAGAGTTTTGCCTGTAGTGACAGACAAAGAATTTGTGTAAAAGTTTGAATACATATTGCATAAATACATTACATTGACAGATCCAAAAAAAAAAAAAAAAATTGTGTGAGATGTGAATCGTGTTTGATCAGCTCCAGTCTTGGGTTTGTGATATTTGTGATTTGTCAGAAGGATCTGTGGAGTGGCAGCACAACTGGACGACTGAAACCTCATTAGCGCTCAAACACTAGCCTAATGTCCTAATTAGCAGCTGAAGGGAGGGCAGATGGCGCTTCTTCAGTCGCTGCTGGATGGTGTTAGCTGTAGACTGGAAGCATCTTTTCCTCTCTTCAGGCTGATAACGGCTCAGAGAGCACTAACCAATCATCTGAAGCCAGTGCAATCAGTGTAGGTCAGCAGCTTTGAGGGTCCATTGTCCACTCTCAATGTCATCAGGGACAGGAGGAGACTCAGGCCTCAGATAACGTCATTTATCCACGTCACGCAAGATGCAATCACTCAACTTTACTGATCAGTCGACACACGTGTTTCACTATTACTAGTAATAGCAGTAATATCTGATGCTCTGCACTGACCCAGAAATAATTCAGTTTGTGTTGATTTCTGGATTGTTTCAGAACGTTTTATATTCACGTTACTGAAATGATTAAATGTGAGGCTTGTGAATTGTTTGGAATATTCCTCACTCACGATGGCAGATCGAGGGAGTTCCTGTGGAAAAGCTGTCATCTAGGGAAGATGGTTTTACATATTTGACTGATATGCATATGTGCGTGTTTAATGAGACGTTTCCTGTGTGTGGGATACAGTTTGTTTCATCTCAGCACAGCCTTCTCAGAAATGCTCTCTCTATTTGTATGCAGATGTATTCTCATTTTCAGATCCACTGTATTTTTCATCATTAATTGATTCCCTTTGAACATTATGACACGAGTTATCAGATTCTTTCATAACAGAACGGCCCAACACAGCTCTCAATTAATCCAGCCGGATGTCGTTGTGGGATAAAAGAAAAAGACAAGGATGGAGCAGTGGGGATGTTAATAATTACTAACCTGTTTATATCGAACGTACCAGTAATTGCTCTGTTTTACCACTGTGGCCAAGCCTTGTGCTTCTGATGTTGCACAGAATAAAAGAAAATCAATGTAGTAGGCAGAATAAAAAAAATGTGTGGAACAAGCTAGAGATTTCTAGAATCAGAGCTAAATGAACAGGGAGAATCCAGGTTTATTTCATGTTCACGTTCGTCATTAAGTGTTTCCAAATGTACAGAAGCCCACAGAGACTAGTTATTTTTCACTATAGCGAAGAAAATCCCACAAGAAGTAGTTACAGATACTGCAATAGAACCTAAATTATACACTTCTCCCTCGTACATAACAAAGAGAGAGAAACATCTTCAAAGAGATGCTCTACCAAAATCTGCTAAATAGCTCAGCAAGCATTTGTTCAGAGTATTTGTTAAAAACAAAGCTGCCAAAACAACGAGCTTTATACTTCCTCCACATTGTGATGGACATCTGCAACAACACATCAGCGGCTACTTCACCTCATGCTCAGAGGCAGCGCTGACCGCGAATGTGCAGAGTGTGTGGAAATTATGAATAAAATAGCAGGAGTTTTGGAGTAAATATTAAAGGGTTTCTTTTTTATTTTAATATGTTCCTTGAGCTTGTGAGTTTTTGTTGTTTTTCACTCAAAAACATTTGCAAAATGTAGCTATTTTCAACCATGATTCTGTCAGAAACACTGTTTTCGTGGTGAATTTCAGTCACTGCATCTCTGTCCGTCTCACCTCCTCTGGTAAATCATGAGGTGAGAGGATTGTGCTGATTGAAAATGTTTCTCACAGTGTGACGTCGAAATGTGGAGGAAGTAGAAAGCGCACTGCTTTGGCAGCTTTGTTTTTAACCAAAGCTTGCTGAGAAAGAATTGGAGCTCTGAAACTAGAGCAGTGTTTTCATAGTTGATACATTGTATGGGTCAAAATTATCCATTTTTCTTTTATACCAAAAAAGATCATGTTCCATGAAGAGATTTTGTTAATTCCCTACTGTAAATACATCAAAACTTCATTTCTGATTAGTAATATGCATTGTTAAGAACTTCATTTGGACAACTTTAAAGGTGATTTTCTCAATATTTAGATTTTTTTGCACCCTCAGATTCTAGATTTTCAAATAGTTGTATCTCAGCCAAATATTGTCCTATCCTAACAAACCATACATAAGTGGAAAGATTATTCTTTCAGATTTCAGACGATGTATAAATCTCAGTTTAAAAAAAACTGACCCTTATGACTGGTTTTGTGCTCCAGGGTCACATATGCTGTATGTCAGAAGAGTCGTGGTGTCTTGAGCTGTCTGATGGTGTGTCTTGACAGAAACTCCACGTACTGTATGAAGGTGTCCATGTCTCTGACGGTGGAGGAGAGCGAGGAGGGACTCTGCTTCAGCAGCCGGATACGGTACCAGGAGAACGCCGAGATCACCAAGAGCAAAATGGTCAGCTGCCCTGACATCGACGACTATCTCGCACCCTACAAGCAGCCCACCATGACCTGGTACAAGGTACAGACTCACCTCTCACTCAGCATGAGGAGACCATGATGGATGCTTTGGTTTCTATCTCTACTCCTAGCCCTAAACCTGATGAGTTTACTTCAAAACAGATGAGGTTTCTAGTCCATCTGAAGAGCTTGATTAGCTGGATCAGGTGTGTTTCAATAGGTTTTGAGCTGCCTGAAAACATTTGGCTTTGAGAGGAATATTGTTCCAGGATCAACAAACCTATTTTTCTTGTTAAACATCAGAGAGTTTTAGGATAATGGGTTTGAAGTGAGTGAGTGTGAGAGATCTGTGAAGAGTGGTGTGTTTCCACAGGAGTGCCAGAGGAGAGAGTGGAGGAGCTCCATCATCATCAACACCACCAGCCTCTGGATCCCGGAGGTGCAGGAGGACGACGGAGGGAATTACACCTGTGAACTCAAATACGGCAGCAGGGTTGTGAGACGGACCACAGAGCTCAAAGTCACAGGTACGCGTTCAAACTCGTTCAGATCTGAGAAAGCAGACAGAACCTGTTCCTAGTCAATGATAGTGTCTACACTGGATGTGTCATGTAGTGCTGACAGTAAACAGATGCCCTGCTCTGTTTCTGCTGTGCTGCATTCGCTTGTGCTAAGAAACCATCAATGGGTTTGTAGCGTTCGCCTTGACTCGTCCAGTGCAGACAGACTCAAGCTGTTGAGTTCAATGCATTTTATACAGAAAATGCAAGAGCAGGTCTGCATACATTTCTGCAGATTTTCTGTCCTTTTAAGACAACATTCAGACTGCTGTGGCTTTATTTGAATTCATTTTTCACACATTAGGGCCCGTATTCACAAAACATTTTATCTTACCACTAAGAGTTCTCCTAAGTAGCAGTAAAAGTTTTTAGCTAAGAGTTTTCTCTTAAAACCTATTCACAAAGCTGCTGAGACACACTTGTACTAAGGAATAGAGAGAAGTCTTAAGCTCAGAGTAAGGGGGCGGGGTTTACCTCATTGATACGGATGATGTCAGCATGCTTATTAACTATGCACACAGTGATTGGCTGATAATCTCTGTCAAAGATTTATTCATAGAAATATAGTAGAGTGTGATATTATGATGCCATTTTCAGATAAAGGTTTAAAAATAAAAATGTTCAAATAAAGATTTTAAAATTCAGGCTAAATGTCATATGTTCAGCTAATAGTCAGCCTCTTACATGTGTGCTTCTCTTAAACAATTAGCAGATATGCATATAAACAGCCTTTTAATTAACAGAGTAGAATAATCATGGCTGATAGTAAGACATGCAAACATAAAAGAAAACCAAACTGGACACAAGAACAGCTGTTACTTCTTGCCCAGCTGGTTAATGAAAACAAGGATATAATCAAAGGAGAATGTAGAGTTGGGATAACCTCCAGAACCAAAAAAGATGCATGGGAAAACATATGTGTGCAAATAAATGCAGCTTGTTACTAAAATGTTCACATTCTGAGGCAGATTACTGGCAACAGCTATTTTAGTGTAGTTGTGGTTTGGTCTCAGTGACTTGGACTCCTCTTCACTGCTCCTCACGTTTCACAGATTTAGGAGCTAGTTTTATGAAATACTCTTAGAGCAAAAATGTAGGAGTCCTAAATTTAGGATGGACACGCCCATTATTTTTAAGATTTCTCCTAAATTGCCGAGTTATGAGCTACTTTTAGCCTTAAGATGTTTTGTGAATACGGGCCGTGATGTTGCCAAATAAACTGCAGTTGAGTGTTTCTCAGCTCTGGCCCTCGAGATCGATTTTCCTGCAGGGTTCAGCTTGGACCCTGCTCAAGCGCTCTCTAGTGACCCTGAACACCTCGATCGGCTGGATCAGGTGTGTTTGTCTGGGGCTGGAGCTGCAGTCTGCTGGACGGTGGATCTCCAGGCCAGACCTGAGATGTGCTGCTGGAGCTGGTCACTTCACATTCTCTTCAGAATAAGGCTGCACATTTGTGGCAAAATCATAGTCGTTGATTTGATTTCCCTGGATACTGTAAACTTGATTATTAAAATGATTAATTGAACTGACATTAAAGTTCCAGTTCTGTCTGTAATATGACCTCAGATGATCTAGCACTGCTCTGGGTTCCACATGGATGTCTAAAAGCAGAGCAACAGTAGCTGTCTGTGGTCAGCAAGTTCTGGAGGGTTGCCAGTGTTTTCTCTGTCAGCCTCGAGCCTGGAGCCCATGGAGGAGTGGGTTTGTTTGAAAGCGAGCGCTTGTTCAAGCCTCCAGCCCTTCAGGCTCTTCTGTGCACATATCCAGGATAAATCCAGCTCTGCAGAGCAAACAACAGACTGCACACTTTCACACAACAGTGGAATCAGAGGAAAATATGCTTTCACGACTTGTGTCTGGATAATGTGACCTCGCCGTGTCTTTCTAACGTTCCCTAAGGCTACACAACACTCAACTCATCTCAGGCGCTCTCTCTCATTACTATACATGGATCGTTAGAAATAACAACGCTTGCATATGCCGTCCTAATTAGTTCTTGATCATACAGTATTACCATTGTGCATGACCATGAAAAACATGTGCATGTAACCAGAGCCAATGCCTTCAACATTTCACTGTGCAAATACCATCAAACAAGGAGTTGATGTATTTATGATTGATTGCAGCACAGTCATATGAAGCAGATGTTAGATTTTCACAAACCACTAAACTAGAACACTACAAATTCTAAAGTGCTGATCTAAGAACAGTTCACTTGCATTTGCTTTCTTATATTATGCATAATCCTACTGGATGTGACTATAGAAGAAAACCTTTTCCCAGTCAAGCAAGAGGAGAAAGTTTGTAAGAGAGAAATAAGAGTGTCTGTGAGCTGTAAGTTTGTGTAAATCCACTCAGACGTGTTCTCAGCTGCGATGTAAACGGTCAGGGCTCTTTCCGTGTCACATGATAATGGGAGCTGAGACAGGAGCTCGTCTGCTAACGAGCCTTCATCTTAGAAGAATGATGGGCCGCTTCGAGAGCCTCGCTCCTGCTCGTCTTCTTACAGGGCACGACAGCAGCAGAACACACACATTTATCTCAGTGTCGTTCCGATCCCCCGCACACATCATCCTCATCCTCATCCTCATCAGCAGCACGTGTGGGCAGAGACTGTCACGCACCTTTATTGTTTTGCCCAAGTGCCAAAGGCAGATGATTTGTCTCTCTCAGACGCTGAAGGGGCTCTAAAACTCAAGAATATATCAAGAAATAACAACATAATTCAGTTAACCCAGCTGAGTTGCATTGAAATCTTGCAAGGTTTTTGCAAGAAGAGAATTCTGTGAAAGGAGAATCTTTACACACTGCTGATCTCAAATACCACACAGCTCTCAAGTTCTAAAAATGACACGCCATCATCATCAGCATCTTCTTCATCTTCATCATCATCAAGTAAAAAGTCAAGTAAAGTTGTCTCACGTAAATAGCTGGTTTTAAGAGAGTTATTTAAAATCACTCCTTAATTAAACTGTAACACTTTATGGTAAGGTTTCATTTTTAATACAATACCTAATGCAAAATAATACTTTTACAGTATTTAGTACTTTTGGTTATTGTTTATATTTTCATAGACTGATTTTTAGCATTTAAAGTTATTTAAATTAACATCAATTATAAACATGAATTAACAATGAACAATAATGTATTTATATACAAAATTCATAAGTATGTTGTGATATCAACAAAAACCTTTTTTTAAATGTTATGAATTTAATTCATTTACATTACATTTACATTTAATTATTTAGCAGACGCTTTTATCCAAAGTGACTTACAAATGAGGATGATAGAAGCAATGAAAATCAACAAAAGAGCAATAATATACAAGTGCTATAACAAGTCTCAGTTTGCTTAACACAGTACACGTAGCAAGGTTTTTTTAATTATATAATAAATAAAAAGAAAACAGAGAGAATAGAAAAGGAATAGAGCAAGCTAGTGTTAGAGGCCTTTTTTGCTTTTTGTTAACTGTATAATAAATAAAAAGAAAACAGATAGAATACAAAAAAAAAAAAAATAGAGAAGCTAGTGTTTTTTTTGTTTGTTTGTTTTTTTAAGAATAGAATTAGAATAGAGAATGCTAGAGTTAGAGGGTCAAATAAAGATGGAAGAGATGTGTTTTTAGTCGATTCCTGAAGATGGCTAAGGACTAGAGGCACATAAGTCTGAAGTAATGAATTTAGGTAAAGGGGTGCAAATTCAAGTATAATATGGATCATTTAAATGTAGTACTGCACTGTATATTTCAGTGACAGGAGCAGGCAAACATTTATGGACTATCCTACTTTCCAGGGTTTTAGTTTGACGCTAAGAGTCTTCATGAAGCATCCTGATGAACAAACAGAGGATCCAGCGTGAGCAGGTTCATCTCTCAGAGACTGAAGTGCAGACGCTAGGACATCAGTAAACTCAGCCCAGAGCTCCAGCAGATGAGCTGCATTATCATGATAAAACATGGATTGGGGTGAGATATACTCAGACACAGCCTGCGGTGAGAGGATGAGCGTGGAATACTGCCATTATCATGCTGTATCATCCCCAGCATCACTGGAGCAACAGTGAGCAGATCTTTAAATAGAGCAGCGGTCGTGAAGTGACCGATAGCATCTCCGCAGCGCAGACGAGAGACGCTCTCAGTGTTACAAGCACTGCTTAACATGCAGAGACTACTACAGAGGAGCTTGTAGGCTGATTACCTCAAAGTGTCCACCTTTTTCTTCAACGCAGAAGTAAGCCTATTGGCAAGACTTCTGGTTCATTAGCCGCTATAGGAAAATAACGAGAAGAATTACAAAGTGCAGTAAATGGTAAAACTGTTTGCACTACAAAGCAGTGAGTTCATAATTAAGATAATACATAAAAATAATATGGTAAGACCAGGGCTGGACTGAGACAAAAAATCAGCCCTGGCATTTTTTGGTCCTGGTGGCCCACCACCATATATACAGATGCATCTCAATAAATTAGAATATCGTGGAAAAGTTCATTTATTTCAGTAATTCAACTCAAATTGTGAAACTCGTGTATTAAATAAATTCAGTGCACACAGACTGAAAAGTAGTTTAAGTCTTTGGTTCTTTTAATTGTGATGATTTTGGCTCACATTTAACAAAACCCCACCAATTCACTATCTCAACAAATTAGAATACTTCATAAGACCAATAAAAAAAAAAAAAACATTTTTAGTTAATTGTTGGCCTTCTGGAAAGTATGTTCATTTACTGTATATGTACTCAATACTTGGTAGGGGCTCCTTTTGCTTTAATTACTGCCTCAACTCGGCGTGGCATGGAGGTGATCAGTTTGTGGCACTGCTGAGGTGGTATGGAAGCCCAGGTTTCTTTGACAGCTAATTTTCCTCTTGACAATACCCCATAGATTCTCTATGGGGTTCAGGTCTGGTGAGTTTGCTGGCCAGTCAAGCACACCAACACCATGGTCATTTAACCAACTTTTGGTGCTTTTGGCAGTGTGGGCAGGTGCCAAATCCTGCTGGAAAATGAAATCAGCATCTTTAAAAAGCTGGTCAGCAGAAGGAAGCATGAAGTGCTCCAAAATTCCTTGACACGTCTGTGTGTGGTGGCTCTTGATGCCTTGACCCCAGCCTCAGTCCATTCCTTGTGAAGTTCACCCAAATTCTTGAATCGATTTTGCTTGACAATCCTCATAAGGCTGCGGTTCTCTCGGTTGGTTGTGCATCTTTTTCTTCCACACTTTTTCCTTCCACTCAACTTTCTGTTAACATGCTTGGATACAGCACTCTGTGAACAGTCAGCTTCTTTGGCAATGAATGTTTGTGGCTTACCCTCCTTGTGAAGGGTGTCAATGATTGCCTTCTGGACAACTGTCAGATCAGCAGTCTTCCCCATGATTGTGTAGCCTAGTGAACCAAACTGAGAGACCATTTTGAAGGCTCAGGAAACCTTTGCAGGTGTTTTGAGTTGATTAGCTGATTGGCATGTCACCATATTCTAATTTGTTGAGAATTGGTGGGTTTTTGTTAAATGTGAGCCAAAATCATCCCAATTAAAACAATCAAAGACTTAAACTGCTTCAGTCTGTGTATTGAATTTAATACACGAGTTTCACAATTTGAGTTGAATTACTAAAATAAATGAACTTTTCCACGACATTCTAATTTATTGAGATGCACCTGTATATATGATATACACTACCGTTCAAAAATTTTTGAACAGTAAGATTTTTCATTATTTATTTTTTTTTTGAAAAGTCTCTTCTGCTATCCAAGTCTGCATTTTTATCCAAAATATAGCAAAAGCAGTAATATTGTGAAATATTTTTACTATTTAAAATAACTGTTTTCTATTTGAATATATTTTAAAATGTAATTTATTCCTGTGATCAAAGCTGACTTTTCAGCATCACTACTCCAGTCACATGATCGTTCAGAAATCATTCAAATATTCTGATTTGCTGCTCAGAATACATTTATTATTATTATGTTGAAAACAGCTGAGTATTTTTTTTTCAGGTTTCTTTGATGAATAGAAAGTTCAGAAGAACAGCATTTATCTGAAATAGAAATCTTTTGTAACATTATAAATGTCTTTATCATAATTTTTGATCAATTTAAAGCATCCTTGCTAAATAAAAGTATTAATTTCCATAATTTCTTTCCCAAAAAAACAAAACAAAAATTATACGGACTCCAATCTTTTGAATTGTGTAGTGTATAATGTTACAAAAGCTTTTTTATTTCAGATAAATGCTGATCTTTGGATCTTTCTATTCATCAAAGAATCCATTAATAATAATAAATGTTTCTTGATCAGCAAATCAGCATATTAGAATGATTTCTGAAGAATCATGTGACACTGAAGACTGGAGTAATGATGCTGAAAATACAGCTTTGATCACAGAAATAAATTTACAGTTTAAAATATATTCAAATAGAAAGCAGTTATTTTAAATAGTAAAAATATTTCACAATATTACTGCTTTTGCTGTATTTATTCGCATTGGCACATGGAAACCTCTATGAACACACTTGACATGACTTGGCCAAAAAATCGCGGTGGACGAATTTACGTTTTATTAAAAAGTGTTTGCGTATTCTGCACTAATGGCTCGCGCACACAGGTTAGATGCCTGCCTCTGTTGCGAGTCCCTATCAAGCACTTTACTGATTCAGCTGCTCTCCTCTCCTCCTCCTGCCTGGCTCTTTACGCCGCATCACTCACCGCAGAGCAAGCCTCTTCTTGATAAAGCTGCTGTGAAAACGTGGGAAAAGCTGATGAGGAAGAAATTGGGGTGAAGCATTCTTTATATAAGCGGAGCAAAACACTTCATGGCTCCGTCTATAGCGCGTTGTGATTGGGTGGTTTACGCTGTCAATACAGGAGACAAACCAATGGGCCACTGGCTGCTCGTAGTCCCTGCGTGATGGTCCTTGGCAAAAAAAAATAAATAAATTTTTTTTTTTTTTAACTCTGTTGGCCCCTTCAGTGCGTCGGCCCACCAGGAAAATGCCCGGTATGCCCGATTACCAGTCCAGCCCTGGGTAAGACTCACCAATTTGCAATATCAAGCAAGAAAATAGCTGGAAGCGAGTGAGACTGGAAGCAAGACCCATAGAATTTACAAATGGATTCCATTTTTACATGAAGAATAAGGTGGATAAACACTGCGGCTTCTTATGACCGATCAGTGAAGACTGGTGGTGTGTTGAGGAAACAACAGTGATTCTTTCATTTCACATTTTCAGCTGACTGCAGGGAAGGGAATGAGTTTATTCCTGTTGAGACGACACAAATCAAGCAACCAAGGGAACTGGGTTTTGACTTTTTATCTCAAAATGCGTAATGGTTTTACTGGTTATGATGGGTATTGTATTGGTTTTAATGGAAACTGTAATGGTCCCTGTGGGTTTCTACTGATAATTTGTCACCTTCTATTGGTGGCTCATTAAAACCACTAAATTATTATGGAATATGTCCCAAAATACATTACAGAAAACCATTGTTTAATGGTTTTATTGGTTAAAAGTTGATAGTTTGTAATATTTGTAATGGTATTTGCAGTGAAAACCAATTTCACTAAGGCTATTTTACCCAGACATTCAGTTTATGTAAACATTTACTCATATTTGTGAGTTCTTTTTTATTTTTTATTTGTGAGAGCTTTTTTTATTTTTGTTATTCCTGCTGTTGTTGACATGCTGCAAACATTCCAGAGCCGGCTTTTACACACACATCAAGCAGCACTGTACAATACTGTGGTCTCCTCTGAATCTGAATATTAGGGTTAACTTTATTTGCCTTTGAAAAGTGCTCTGTATTAATCTGAAAATGTCTCAGTTGATTAAAAATTGTCTCAATTACAAAGCAAGCATTTTGCATGTCAGGACACACACAGGTTTAGTGTAATAACAGCAGCTAGACAGATCAGTGGTTTACACTAAGGCAATAGAACAGAACAGTCTGGCAGGCACTATAACCAGAAACTCAGATTTTTCAGTTTTTCAGTTTGTATTTAGTTTTACTCTTTGAGGTGGCATTACTTTTGTAGTTGGAAATGATCTACTTCAGTAGTTCCTGTGGGTGGAGTTTGATCTGTTCGTCTGGATGCTTTTCAGTCGTTTCATCCCGTTCCTCCTATGACCTTCTCTTCTGTATTCATGGAGACACAAAGCAGAAGAAACTGATTTATTCATTTATTTCAAAGCAGAAAATTTTCAATGCATCCTAATCTATCTGAAACAATCTGTCCTGTTTAGTATGCAAGAACTAGATTATAGTTAGTGCATCGCAAATCAGAGTCCCATAAATACAATAGTAGTTGGTGATGGGGAAAGATACAAGTCTTAATTTAATATAGCAGACGTTTCTCTGCGGTCTGTGTGACGAGTGTTGAAGGCTATGAGTTTGATCATGTTAGTTCATCTCACACATAGTTTGCTGTGTCGGTCAGTGTGTTGTGTTTTGTAAGTGTTTCCACACGCAGATAAAGACTGCTGAACACGAGTGTGTGCTGAGCTCATGTGGAGTGTGCTGACAGACAGACAGTCAATACACATTACAGCTCTAATGCTCAGATCTGTCAAAATCATTTACTTCTGATTTATGATTAACCACAGTAAATAAGCACAGATGAATGAAGCACACACACTATTTCATGGATAACATGTGGTTAGGTGAACTCTGACCGATAAATTAACCGGTTTTCCATGGATAAAACATTCATAAAGCACTCAATAAACATCGGTAGATTTCTTTTTCACTTCCACAAACTCTGCATTTAGTAGTGTTTTACTGTAATCACTGTATAATAATGTATTTACATGAAATATCCTGCTTGATGTGGTACAGTTTTTCACTGTATATAATAAGGGAACTTACCATAGCCAACAGGTTTTTACCCTGGCATGTTACCGTTAAAATTAAGTTTTTTTTATATATATATAATGTAGTTTTAATGTAATCTATTTATCAGATATATGCATTTTAAATTTGTTTGTTTGCCAGGAAAGTTTTGAGGACATTGTCTCCTCCACAGTAGGGATGAGCGAGACCAAACTTTAGTAAATCAATGTGATGCTGATCTTTTTTTTTTTTTTTTTTTTACAGTTTTAACAATATTGATACCAATACTGATTATTTCTTAAGTGAGTATATGACACCCCCAACATTAAGTTCACATTAAGAAACTCACCACACAAACTTCAAAACATCAATGATAAAACAACCATTTTTTAACTTCCCTTCTAAAAATACTATCAACTTGTATTTCTTGAATACACCCAGGTAATTTATTCCAAGCAACAGAGCTAGTATATAAAAAATAATTTCTTCCCATTTCACTCTTAAACCTACAAGGGCTCCTCAAGGATATATATATCATTATTACTCACCCTTGTAGAATGACAGTGAACCTCTCTTACAAATACATAATATTCTAACAGATACTTTGGAAACATTTTCTTTAATATCTTAAACACCATCACTAATTTTAAAAAAAGTTACCTTTTTTCGACTTTTAAAAAACAAATTTTCCTATAATGTTCATCTCGCAAATACATCAGTGGATGTATTTTCAAAATAACCCTACACAACTTATTTTGAGCATAAATTAATAACAAATGAATTGCAAAGGTAAATATGAGCACAAATATATTAAAAATATACCAATAGATGTAAAAAAAATAATCCTATATTTTACAGAAATATTGTTTAAATTAGATTAAAATAAAGTTGTTTCCTTTAAGCTGTTGTTCTGCTCTCTCAGTTTGATGTAGAAGTGTGTCTGTGTGAGACGCCAGTCAGATAAACATTTAACTAAAGTGCTGAAAACATTTGAAAGTGATACAGAAACCCACGTTTTATATGAATATAATTTGTATATTGATACTTTTTTAGAGGAATCAATACTAAATTTGTAACTTATGAGAACTGATACAGTATATTAATGCTTATTGTCTACTTATTATATATTATACTTATGATATATTGATTGATGCCCACCTTTACAGGATGTGTACTTTTATTGTTTTGCTCAGTAAAATCCCCTGTAGAATGAGAATATAAGCAGTTGCTCAGTGTTCAGTGCAGTATGGTGCAGCGCTCTGGAGCTCCGCGGAGCGAGTCGATGAGCTGACAGATTTCCTGATGAAGCCCGCTGCGGCTCTTTTATCAGCTCTGATGGTCTCCAGATAAAAGCCAAAGATTTATTCTCACTCAGTAATGAGCAGGATAATTAATTTTTGCCGACATCCATCACATTCTCAACAAGGCCATTGTCTTGAAAATTGCTCCTCAGCCAGGTTGGCGGTAGACGGAGGAATATGAAGTGACGAGGAGTGTAATGAAGCGTGGGATTATTCAGACACACTTTATTAGAAAAGCTAATAGTTTCTCTATTTTAATTTGTCGTGTAATAAATGGAACAGAAAGCATACGCAGAGGTGACTGACTTACTGAAAGTGTAAATACATCAGAGCCAGACGTTATTTAAAATCAGCAAAAAACTGAATGAAAGCATTCTGATGTATTCTTATGATGTTTAAGTCACTTTTATAGCTGTTTTTTTTTGTTTTGTTTTTTCAATCTAATATACTGGTTCACATCAAATGGCAGCGAAGGATTTTTATTATGTCATGTGCTTCATGTGGTAACATCTGAAACTAACTGATCTTATTCAAGTCCAAATTATTATTTACGTCATTCAATTAACCAATTAAGCTATACCAACAAAACTAGAGATCAGGTAGAAACAGCTCCTTCAGGTCATAATTACTGAAACCATTTTTAAACAGATTTTAATAATCCAAATATAATTTTTCTTTTTGTTTTTATAATTTGTTTTATAATTTTATTTTGATTTTGGGGTGAAATATGACCTTATTCTCAGATCCTGTAATCACAGATGAACTCTTCAGCATGCAGGGAATAGAGTGAATTGTGAAGGCTGTGATTGTCTCTCATTGACGCCGTGCGTTTTGTCTAATGTGACACTACGGCAGACTTAATTAGACTGTCTCTAGGGAACAACTGTGTGTGCAAATAACGGCTTTGTGAAGTTCTGATTAACATCTCAGCTCATGACTCTCTCTCACACACACACACACACACACTCTTATCCAGATGGAGACACACACTTCCAGCAGTGAGGTTAGTTCCCCGCTAGTATGAACACAGACGATCACAAAACCATGAGTTTCCACGTAGTGTGTTGGCTCCTTTAGTAATCATAATTTACTGTATGTAGAATATCATTGTGTCTGCTGTGGATAAATATTTACCTGGTGTCACGTCTAGTCTCAGGGGCTATTTACACGATTTATCATTTCATCTGAAAACAGAAAGCTTTTGTGGGTTTGGCCAGTGATTCACACAACAATGCCATTTCAGGGGCCCAAAAACACAAACTCTTGAAAATGGGCAAGTGTTTGAAAACGACACTGTTGTTGTCTCTGTGTAAACTACAAAAATACAAATTTGTGCAAACAGTGAGCTGGTCACCAACCTTTTTAAGCCCAAGATCCTTGACCTCAACCTTTATGACAGACTAGATCTACCTATTGAAGAATTGATAGAAAAAGACATCCCAGATTGTACTTCCAGTTTGAGGCCTTTTATTTAGTATTTTAATTAGTGATGCACCAATCATGGCCGATTCAGAATTAGATTTTCTTTTTCTTAATTAACTAGCAAATTGGCTGATTCTGATACTGATTTTTTAAAGCAAATTTATTTATTGGCTATTTGCTTTATAACAAACAAACTGGCCTTAAACAAAAAGATATCTGTAGCCATTTGAAATTAGAGGCATTTTAATCATGATCCAAACAAAGATGCTTCACACATGTTGCACGAGCAGTTGTTTTTGCGACCAAAACGAACGGTTTTATGTATTTTATTTATTTATTTTATTTTTTGCTACATAAAACATATCTGCATGAAACAAAAGCAGCAGGTCTGAATGAGGCACTGAATAACTTACCTGTTCTCTGCCTGCTACAGTGTTTTCGGTAACACTTTAGAATACTGTTCCGTCGTTAATGAATAACTACACAGGAACAAATGACTAATGCACTATTAACATTGTAGTAACTACTATTAACTAACAAGAAACTATGATTAACGATTTATTAAGTAATAGCGCTAAGTTGAAACTGGTAGTTCACTGTTAGCTAACCAATAACTACTATTTTTTTTTTTTCATATATCCTGTGAACTCCTGAGAACTACTTTATACAGGTTCATAATTAATGTGAATTATGCATAATGAATAATTAATTCTAAAATGAAGATCACGGTAACCCACTAGTAATGACTCAAATATTACCAAATCCTTCTAAAGGAACTACTAATTATTTGGATCAGTATTCTAAAGTGAAGATCACGGTAACCCACTAGTAATGATTTAAGTCTTACCAAATCTAGCTAAATGAATTACTAACCAGGACCTTACAAAAACCTCAAAAGCTTAAAATGATTTCAGTCACTACTAGGGAGTTATCATGATCTTCACTTTAGAATACTGATCCAAATAATTAGTTATTCCCTCTGAAGAATTTGGTAATACTTGAGTCATTACTAGTGGGTTACCATGACCTTTACTTTAGAATGAATTATACATTATGTATTATTCATATTAATTATCAACCTGTATACAGTAGTTCTTAGTAGTTCTTGGGGAGGTATGAAAAAAATAATAGTTACTGATTAGCTAATAGTGAACTACCACATTCGACTAAGCACTATTACTTACTAATTCATTAATCAGAGTTGCTTGTTAGTTACTAGTAGTTACTATAGTGCTAATATTGCGTTACTCGTGTTCTTGTGTAGTTATTCATTAACGATGGAACAGTATTCTAAAGTGTTACCGTGTTTTCTCCTCTTTGCACTAGTCTTCAGCCTCTCTGACCTCTGTTAACGTCCCATTGACAGACTCATGCATGATGTATTTTTCTTTATCACTATCTCAGTAGCTACCGAAAATAACAGAAAAATTCACTACATAGAATGGAGAAATGTAATGCATTTTTGTACTTATTTTACTGTTATTTTCAGGATCCACTGGGACAGTGATAAAGATCTGCCAGTCGATCGCGACCACTGGTCTGTAGGAATGCACACGTGCGCAGGCAAAGTGACGTCGCCAGCTACTGGCCTGACAGCGTTTTAGTCATTTACGCAGATCCGTGTGAACGGGGGTCGTTTTGACAATGTTTTCATCTGTATGTGACACTTTTGAAAAACACAAAGGAAAAGCTTTCTGTTATTAATATGTTGTTTTCATGTAAATGGAATCTCGGTGTTTTAATTTTGTCCATGTAATTCGTTTTCATGGTTTTTCAGTACGTCCTCCAATGGTTCCCTTAATTACTCATTGTTTTATTGATTATTTGAACCCGTGTCTGGTTTGTTTTTTTTGTTTTTTTTCATTTAACTGTGTGTTTGTTCTCTCTGTTTGATTTAGTTCTGTCTCGTTTTTTTGTTATGTTGGTTTGTGTGTGTTTCTTATGATGTGTGCGTGTGTGTGTGGGGGGGGGGTTAGTTTTGCTTTGTAAATAAACAGGATCACTGCTCATAGATCCTCACCCCTTCTTTGCTCCTGCAACCAACGCGTGACACCCGGACATTTTAATATTGAGATAAATATCCCACCCCTTATCTAACCAAGTTCACACATTGATGTTTCATGTGGAATAACACACAGCAGCATTGCCGCTGTCAGATGTAATGTCAGCGGTGTGTGTAGTACACACTATCATGTGTCAGTATTCATTTTTACTCTACACAGGCTCAACAGAAATGCATGCCTCTACCTACATTTCTGTAAATCTAAAAAAGCGTACCGATACATACAAATCACTGCAGTTTCCAGTTGAAATGACCACTAGATGCAGTAAAACTCACAAATTTTATTCAGTTTCACACAAAGTATGATTTACAGGGCCAGAATTTCAGTTAAAAAAGCCTCATTTCACACAATTCCTTACACATTTACACTTACACATACGAGGAATTTGTTTTAGTGAAAGAAGCTCTACAGTGCAACAGAAAGACAGCAACAGGACAGGACACAGATAATAAAAGAATAATATACAAATATACAAATAGGCAATGTACAAATAGCAAAAACACAATATATAATATAGACAATTATGGTGTACAGTTCTGATATGTGCAAATTGAAATGAAAAAATAAGTATGTGTGGTGAATAAATAATTTATAATAGTGTTGTGTGTTCCACTTTTAATGTCAAGTGTTCATGAGATGGATTGCCTGAGGGAAGAAACTGTTCCTGTGTCTGGTCGTTCTGGTGCTCAGAGCTCTGTAGCGTCGACCAGACGGTAACAGTTCAAAGAGGGAGTGTGCTGGATGTGAGGGGTCCAGAGTGATTTTGCCAGCCCTTTTGCTCACTCTGGATGAGTACAGTTCTTGGAGAGTGGGGAGGGTTGTACCAATGATTCGCTCAGCAGTCCGGACTACCCTCTGTAGTCTTCTGAGGTCAGATTTGGTAGCTGAGCTGAACCAGACAGTTATTGAAGTGCAGAGGATGGATTTAATGATGGCAGAGTAGAACTGTTTCAGCAGCTCCTGTGGCAGGTTGAACTTCCTCAGCTGGAGAAGGAAGTACAACCTCTGCTGGGCCTTTTTGACAATGGACTCAATGTGATTGTCCCACTTCAGGTCCTGGGAGATGGTGGTGCCCAGGAATCTGAATGACTCCACTGCAGTCACAGTGCTGTTCATGATGGTGAGTGGAGGGAGAGCAGGGGGGTTTCTCCTGAAGTCCACAATCATCTCCACAGTTTTGAGCGTGTTGAGCTCCAGGTTGTTAAGACTGCACCAGACAGCCAGCTCCTTAACCTCCTGTCTGTAAGCAGACTCGTCACCGTCCTAGATGAGGCCGATCAGTGTGGTGTCGTCTGCAAACTTCAGGAGCTTGACAGAGGGGTCTTTAGATGTGCAGTCATTGGTGTAGAGAGAGAAGAGCAGTGGGGAGAGAACGCAACCCTGAGGAGCTCCAGTGCTGATGGTGCGGGTGCTGGAGGAGCATTTTCCCAGCCTCACTAGCTGCTGCCTGTCTGTCAGGAAGCTGGTGATCCATTGACAGACGGAGGTGGGGACGGAGAGCTGAGTTAGTTTATTCTGAAGGGTGTTTGGGATGATGGTGTTAAAAACGGAGCTGAAGTCTACGAACAGGATCCTCACATAAGTCCCTGGTCTGTCCAGATGCTGCAGGATGAAGTGCAGTCCCATGTTGACTGCATCATCCACAGACCTGTTGAAGATCTGTGTGAAGATGGGGGCCAGCTGGTCAGCACAGATTTTTAGGCAGGCTGGTGACACACCATCTGGGCCTGGTGCTTTCCTTCTTTTGTTCTTCCTGAAGACCTGGCGCACCTCATCTTCGCTGATCTGAATTGCAGGTGTGGGGGAGAGGGGGGTTGCTGGAGGTGTGAATGGTTGTGTGGAGAGGTGTTCAATGCGGGTGTGGGGTGTTTTTTTCAAACCTGCAGTAGAACTCATTCAGATCATCTGCCAGGTGTTGATTCTCCAGAGTGCTGGGGGATGGTGTCTTGCAACTGGTGATTTCTTTCATACCTTTCCACACTGAAGCAGAATTACTGGAAGAGATTTTTTTCCTTAACTTGCCGGAATAATTCCTCTTTGCCACTCTGATATCCTTTTCCAGTGTGTTTGGCCTGTTTATACAAGACTTTATCCCCCTTTCTGTAAGCATCTTCTTTGGCCTGACGGAGCTGTCTGAGTTTTGCAGTGAACCATGGTTTATCATTGTTGTAAGTTAGATGAGTTTTGGTAGGAATGCACATATCCTCACAGAAACTGATATACAGGTGCATCTCAATGAAGTAGAATGTCGTGGAAAAGTTCATTTATTTCAGTATTTCAACTCAAATTGTGAAACTCGTGTATTACATAAATTCAATGCACACAGACTGAAGTAGTTTAAGTCTTTGGTTCTTTTAATTGTGATGATTTTGGTTCACATTTAACAAAAACCCACCAATTCACTATCTCAACAAATTAGAATACTTCATAAGACCAATAAAAAAAATTAAAAAAAACATTTTTAGTGAATTGTTGACCTTCTGGAAAGTATGTTCATTTACTGTATATGTACTCAATACTTGATAGGGGCTCCTTTTGCTTTAATTACTGCCTCAATTCGGCGTGGCATGGAGGTGATCAGTCTGTAGCACTGCTGAGGTGGTATGGAAGCCCAGGTTTCTTTGACAGTGGCCTTCAGCTCATCTGCATTGTTGGGTCTGGTGTCTCTCATCTTCCTCTTGACAATATCCCGTAGATTCTCTATGAGGTTCAGGTCTGGTGAGTTTGCTGGCCAGTCAAGCACACCAACACCATGGTCATTTAACCAACTTTTGGTGTTTTTGGCAGTGTGGGCAGGTGCCAAGTCCTGCTGGAAAATGAAATCAGCATCTCCATAAAGCTTGTCAGCAGAAGCATGAAGTGCTCTAAAATGTCCTGGTAGATGGCTGCGTTGACTGTGGACTTCAGAAAACACAATGGACCAACACCAGCAGATGAAATGGCAGCCCAATTCATCACTGACTGTGGAAACTTCACACTGGGCTTCAAACAGCTTGGATTCTGTGCCTCTCCAGTCTTCCTCCAGACTCTGGGACCTTGATTTACAAATGAAATGCAAAATTTACTTTTATCTGAAAAGAGGACTTTGGACCACTGAGCAACAGTCCAGTTTTTTTCTCCTTAGCCCAGGTAAGATGCTTCTGACATTGTTTCTGTTTCAGAAGTGGCTTGGTAGCCCTTTTCCTGAAGACGTCTGAGCGTGGTGACTCTTGATCACTGACTCCAGCTTCAGTCCACTCCTTGTGAAGCTCTCCTAAGTGTTTGAATCATCTTTGTTTGACAGTATTCTCAAGCTTGTGGTCATCCCTGTTGCTCGTGCACCTTTTCCTACCCCATTTCTTCCTTCCAGTCAACTTTTCACTTAATATGCTTTGATGCAGCACTCTGTGAACAGCCAACCATTCAGTAATGACCTTCTATGACTTACCCTCTTTGTGGAGGGTGTCAATGATTGTCTTCTGGACAACTGTCAGATCAGCAGTCTTCCCCATGATTGTATAGGCTATTGTGTAACCATTTTGAAGGTTCAGGAAACCTTTGCAGGTGTTTTGAGTTGATTAGCTGATTGGCATATCACCATATTCTAATTTGTTGAGATAGTGAATTGGTGGGTTTTGTTAAATGTGAGCCAAAATCATCACAATTAAAAGAACCAAAGACTTAAGCTACTTCAGTCTGTGTGCATTGAATTTATTTAATACACAAGTTTCACAATTTGAGTTGAGTTAGTGAAATAATTGAATTTTTCCAGGACATTCTAATTCATTGAGATGCACCTGTAAGATGTTACAGTCTCTGTGAGCTCGTCCAGATCATTTGCAGCAGATTCAAACTACATTTTTACTAAATTTCTCAGTGTGGTGGTAGCGTCGCTGTTTTCTGAATCAAATAGCTTTTCAGTAGCGAAGCTCTTCTTTTGATCAAGTAGCGCGGTAGCATCAACAAAAGCTAACATTACATTTTCCAAAGCATTCCTGAAGCTCAAGCAGATCAGAAATATAACAGCTAAGGATCATTGATCCTGGATCAGTAAGTGACGCCTCCACCACTAAAGCTCGTAACTCCACTGGCTCCTCAAACTGTCAGTCAAACCTCATTATTCCTTCTGCCTCTCTCGTCAATGAAGTGCGGCGTGCAGTTTGGAGCTTCTCAGCTTGTTTGCAGTCCGAAGGTAAATAAAGAACTGTTGATTGAATAAGTACAGCGTTTTCTTTACTGAAGAATCACTATATTTATAAAGTCTAATGTTTTTTATATTTGAGGAGCGGAGAAGAGTGTCTCAGTCTAGCATTTGTTGCCGAGTCAAATAGCTTGTGTGAATAGCTGAATCTTTTATAATATGATATTTTGGCCAAATAACAGAAAAAACTGAGCGCCCACATAACGCCAGAAAACGCCTCTAGGTTACGTATGTAACCCTAGTTCCTCGAGGGAACGAGACGCTGCGTCGAAACGCTCTGGGGAACGCCTTCAGCGTGATCGCGCTCTGAACACGTGTGAAATCTGTCCAAAGGATGGGCGAGACGTCACGGGCGGGTGACGTCAGAGACCAGGAAGCTATAAAAGCACGTGCGGTGGAACCGGCGTCAGCTTCCAGGAATGAAGCAAACGCTCGCAGGGATGCCGGAAGTATGGCTTCGAGACGCAGCGTCTCGTTCCCTCGAGGAACTAGGGTTACATACGTAACCTAGAGGCGTTCCTCTTCAGGAACTCGAGCTGCGTCGAAACGCTCTGGGGAACGAGGTGCCCACGCCGCCAGACTTCCAAGTCCCTGCCCTGTGTGTATCCCTAGGAGCACAACGAAGGCGAGAGAACGGAAGCGCCTGGAGTGGCCCGCATATCGAGGCCATAGAACCTGACAAAAGTCAGGGGCGTGGACCATCCCGCAGCGTTGCAGATGTCCTGCATCGGAACACCTGCAAAGAAGGCCTTGGAGGCCGCCACACTCCGGGTCGAGTGAGCCTTGACTCCCAGAGGTGAGGGGAGATCAGAGGACTCGTAGGCAAGGCAAATGGCATCCACGATCCACCGACTGAGGGTCTGCTTAGAAGCCGACAGACCCCTCTTGGGGGGACCATAGCATACCAGCAGCTGGTCCGCCCTTCTCCACAGGGCAGTTCTGTGGACATATGTGTCCAGTGCTCGCACCGGACACATACAATTAAGCTTCTGCTGGTCGGGCTCCAAGAAGGGAGGAGGACAAAAGGCCTGGAGTACGACAGGCCGTGGTGTAGAGGAGGGGACCTTAGGGACATACCCCACTCGAGGGTAGAGGAAGGCTTTGGCCAGACCGGGCGCAAAGTCTAGATAAGAAGGGGCCACTGAGAGGGCCTGAAGATCCCCAACTCTCTTTAGAGAAGATATCGCCAGAAGAAAGGTAGTCTTCAAAGTAAGGTGGCGATCAGAAATCTCCTCAATGGGCTCGAATGGGGGCCTGCAGAGAGCTTCTAACACCACAGCCAAGTCCCACGGAGGGACACGGGATCGTACTGGAGGCCTCAGCCTCAGCGCACCGCGGAGGAAACGTGTAACTAGGGGGTGTCTGCCCACTGGCTGGCCGCCGAGAGGGGCGTGGTAGGCCGATAAAGCCGCCACGTAGACCTTCAAGGTGGAGTGGGTCAACCCTGCGGAGAAACGGGCCTGCAGGAACTCCAGCACTGTACCAATCGGGCAGTTAACTGGGTCGAGCCGGAGGTCTCCGCACCATGAAGTGAAAAGCTTCCACTTCAGGGCGTACAGTTTCCTCGTAGAGGGAGCTCTGGATTGGAGTATGGTCTCAACAACCTCGGTTGAGAGACCGGAAGCTATGAGTTGTGCCCCCTCAACGGCCACACCCACAGCTTCCACAGCTCCGGGCAAGGGTGGACGATAGTGCCCCCTGCCTGTGAGAGGAGATCCCTCCTGACGGGAATCTCCCATGGAGAGCCGTCGAGGAGAGAAATCAGGTCCGAGAACCATACTCGGCCCGGCCAGAACGGTGCTACCAGAAGTAGACTGACCCCGTCCCGGCGCACTCTCGCCAGAACTCCCGGGAGCAGAGCGATCGGGGGAAAGGCGTACAGGCGAAGCCTCGGCCAAGCCTGTGCCATGGCATCCAGCCCCAGCGGAGCTGGATGAGTCAGAGAGAACCAGAGGGGACATTGCGATGTCTCCTGAGTCGCAAAGAGGTCCACCTGAGCCTGGCCAAACACTCTCCAGATCTGCTTTACTACCAAGGGGTGAAGCATCCATTCCCCGGGCCTCGGCCCCTGTCTCGACAGGACGTCTGCTCCGACATTGAGATACCCAGGAACGTAGACGGCTCTCAGTGAGAGGAGTCTGTCCTGGGACCACACAAGGATCTGGTGCGCCAGCTTGTACAAGGGGCGCGAACGCAGACCTCCCTGGTGGTTGATGTAAGAGACCACCGCTGTGTTGTCGGTGCGCACCAACACATGACGGTCTCTCAGGTCTGGGAGAAAGTGTTTCAGCGCTCGAAACACGGCCAGCATCTCCAGGCAGTTGATGTGCCACGTGAGATGGCGGCCGCTCCACAGACCGCGGGCTGGGTGGCCGCTCATGACCGCTCCCCAACCGGTGAGGGATGCGTCCGTCGCTAGCGTCATGCGGCGACAAGGAGCTCCCAACACCGGGCCCTGAGACAAGAACCAAGGTTGTTTCCACATGTCTAAGGCACGTAGGCATCGCCGCGTGACCTTGATCATGCGAAGCGGGTTTCCCCTCGGGGAGAACCCCTTGGTCTTGAGCCACCACTGTAGGGGTCTCATGTACAGCAGGCCAAAAGGTATCACGTTGGACGCAGCTGCCATCAGACCCAGCAGTTTCTGAAACTGCTTGACAGTGAGTGACCGGCCTTCTCTCACTCTCTTGACCGACGTGAGGATCGACTCGATCCGAGCAGGAGACATACGTGCCTGCATCGTGGTCGAATCCCACACCACGCCCAGATAAGTGGTTCTCTGTAATGGAGAAAGCACACTCTTCTTGGCGTTTAGTCTTAACCCCAGCTCTTTCATGTGGGCGAGAACGACATCTCGGTGTCGGATCGCCACCAGCTCCGATTGAGCCAGAATCAACCAATCGTCGATATAGTTCAGTATGCGGATGCCCTGGAGTCGCAGAGGAGCCAGAGCAGCATCCACACACTTCGTAAAAGTGCGGGGTGAGAGTGCAAGGCCGAAAGGAAGAACCCGGTATTGGTATGCTTTGCCCCTGAAAGCAAACCTCAGAAACTTCCTGTGAGAGGGAAGGATGGAGACATGGAAGTATGCGTCTTTTAGATCGATCGTGACAAACCAGTCCTCGGACCTGATCTGAGACATGACCTGTCTGAGTGTGAGCATCTTGAACTTCAGTCGCATGACTGAGCGGTTCAAAAGACGCAGATCTAAAATGGGACGCAACCCTCCATCCTTCTTTGGAACTACAAAGTACCGGCTGTAGAACCCGGACTCTCGTTCGTGAGGAGGGACCACCTCGATGGCCTCCTTCCTCAAGAGAGTGTCTACTTCTAGTTCCATAACCAGAGCCTGCTCGGGACCCACCAGAGTGGGATTCACCCCGTTGAATCGAGGCGGAGGAGAACCGAACTGGATTCTGTAACCTCTCTCTACAGTGTGCAGGACCCACTGAGACACATTCGGCAGTAGTTTCCACGCTGCAAAATAGTCTACTAAGGGAACCAGTCTCTCGAGACTGGCCTCTGGTGTACTCAGAGCTGCTAGCTCGGTGCCCTGAAGCGGAGGACCGGCAGGGGACGACCGAACCAACTGCTCTAGAGACCCCCGAAGGGGTGGCGAGTTTCTCAGCTCCGCTACGTCTCCGGGCGGAAAAAACTGAGAGAAGCGCTCGCCGGAGACCGCTGTGCCCTGGAACTCCGGCAGGGTTAGCAGACTGATCTCCTGAGGGCACTGAGGAGAGACGGACACCGTGTAATGCGGTGTAGCCCGCTCTTCCCCAGAGGGGCCTACCCTCATAAGCCCTGGGCCACGCCCGTCAGGGCTTCTTGGTCGAGGGCCTCTTAGACTGAAGAACGGTCCGCAGATCCGGCTTAGCCTTAGAAGCCCCCGACCCCGAGCGTTTGCCACCTCGGTCCCGACGCGGGGGAGCGCGAGTGGCAACGCTCTCTCTTTGAGCCTCTCTATATGAGGAGCTGGTACGCGGCGAGGGCTGCTCCCGCCCAGCAGCCCCCTGAGCTAGAGATCGGCGAGGGAGGAACCGCTGGAATGCCGCCGCTTGTTTACGGGCCTCCTGGTACCTGTCAACGACGGAATTGACGGCGTCGCCAAACAGGCCAGAAGGCGCAAGCGGGGCATCCATGAGGAAGACCCTATCTTTCTCTTTCATGTCAGATAGGGTCAACCAGAGATGTCTCTCCGCCGCCACCAGCGCTGCCATAGACCTGCCGATGGCACGGGCGGTCTCTTTGGTAGCGCGGAGAGACAAATCAGCGGTTCTACGGAGCTCAGTGATGTCATCAGATCTGAGCTCCTCTCCCTCATCCAGCTCTTTTAGCAGGTCGGCTTGGTACGCCTGTAACACCGCCATGGTGTGCAGACACGCACCAGCCTGACCTGCAGCCGCGTACCCCTTGCCCACCAGCGCTGATGTTCTACGCAACGGCTTGGAGGGCAAGGTCGGAGCCTTTAGAGACGATGCCGCGCCGGGGGACAAATAGCTCGCAAGCGTCTGTTCCACCCGGGGCATCGCTCTATACCCGCGCTCATTCAATCCCCCCACATTACCGTAGTAAGAAGAGGAGGGGATGAAGAGGCGGGAAGAAAAGGGTCTAGCCCACGATCTCGACACCTCGGTGTGGAGATCGGGGAAGAACGGTAGGCTCCGACGTGGAGGTGGCGGCTTAGTTCGCAGGAAGCGTTCATCTAATTTGCTTCTCTGCGGTTCAGCCTTTTTCTCGGCGGGCCAATCGATATTCAACTTGGCCACAGCACGAGTGACCACCTCCACTAGCTCCTCATATTGGGGCGATTGAGGGTGCGAAACCTCATCGACGCTCACCACATCCACCTCCTCGGAGGAAGATAGGTGAAGCGTCGAGCCGCACCGCCGGGGGGAAGAGACCGCCGAGCGGGCTTCCGATCCCAGCGAGCGGCCGCTGGATCTGGCGGGTGAGGAAGAAGATAGGGACTCGCCCGTCTCCATTCCCTCCACCAGATCCACCTGCGAACCCCACGAGTGCAGCCACCGCTCCGCCTCGGCGGAAGCGGGACCGGCACCGCGGGGAACGCTGGCGAAGGCTCCCTCGCAAAAGAGAGCCTTCCGGGAGCGAAGTACACGCAGTGAGAGACGCTCGCAGTGTGAGCAGTCGGCTCCCTCGAGAGCCGACTCTGCGTGACTCGCTCCCAAGCAGACCACACACAGGCTGTGTGTGTCCCCAGCAGTGATATAACGATTGCAGGGAGAAACACACCGCCTGTAATGTGATCTGCTCTCGCCCAAGTGCTTCGACTTGCCAGCACTTTTCATTTTTTTTTTTTTTTTTTTTTTCTCTTTATGGAGCTTATTGACTAATGGACAAACAACAGTAAATAAGACTCACAACAGACACACACAGAGTAGCGATTGCTGAATGACAAAAGCTGACGCCGGTTCCACCGCACGTGCTTTTATAGCTTCCTGGTCTCTGACGTCACCCGCCCGTGACGTCTCGCCCATCCTTTGGACAGATTTCACACGTGTTCAGAGCGCGATCACGCTGAAGGCGTTCCCCAGAGCGTTTCGACGCAGCTCGAGTTCCTGAAGAGGAACTGTATAACCTGCATGTTCATTAAAACATAAATGCGATGCAATTACTGCCTCTGATGTGGCGGTAATGATGAAAAAAAAAAAAAAAACATTTGCTGGTCAAAAACTTTGTATTTGAACTTGATTTTGGTGAAATGTTAATAATATAATGACACATGCAACGATGCAAATAAACGTAGCCTATCTGTAGGCCTATACATTTATATGGTAACACTATACAATAAGATTTCAATAGTTAATGTTAGCTAATGTACTAACATGAGCAAACAATGAACAATACATTTATTACAGCATTTATTCATCTTTGTTAATGTAAATTAATGAAAATACAGTCGTTCATTGGTAGTTCACGTTAGTTCACATTAGTTCACAGTGCATTGTTAACAAACGACATCTTTTGACTTTAATAATGCATTAGTAAATGTTGAAATTAACATTAAGATTAATAAATGCTGTAGAAGTATTGTTCATTCTTAGTTCGTGTTAATTATACACTCGTTAAATAATGTTAACTAATGAACTTTATTATGAACTGTTCCAATTCATTTAAATCTGTATACAATAAAGCCACAACACCAACTTTTACTAATTAAAATGCATTTTTTTTTTTTTTTAATTTCCTAAAAAGCAGCAGTTTAGCTCATGGGAGGTTTCCGGCCGACAGCAAAAATGTGTTTTGCCTATGTTACAATCTGAGGTAAATCTGGCTCTGTGCATGATTTTTGTTGCCAAATTGGTTTGGAACAGTTGTTGAATAAACAACTAAACTGAACTATTATGCCTGTCTATCTGCTTGACTGACAGTTTTATTGATCACTGACAGAGCATTGATTTGGAATGAAGTTGGTTCAATATAAAAATGATTTTTTTTTTTTTTTTAAATAGCTTAGGTGTAGTAAACTACTTTTTCCATGTTACTGTAGCTTAACTTGCTACATTTCCCAAGAGGATAGCTTCAGTGTAGTGAAGCTTCATTTAATGAAGAGTAACTGTTAACTCACTACATTTTACAAGTAGCTTGCCCAACACTGCTGCTAGATTTAAAAACTGATACTTTTGAACATTCTAAAGTTTGTAACACAGTAGTTTTGCTCAGTAGCTCACATTATATGGCGTTGCACTTGTGTGGTGAACAGCTACAAAACAAAACAGCTCAAACCCTCGTAGAAGGAAGCAGCACAGTTACATCACCGAATGCACATCTATATGACTTTTGCATTCATTAACACTATCAGGTGGGTTTGAGGTTGGGTTTGGTGTAAGGTGTTTGTTATTTTCCAAAACGATAGAGCATTAACCCTTTAGTGACACACACTGGACATCTGAATTCTGAACCACTGCAATACCTGAAGCAATGTAATACAAACACAATAATATGTGCCTGTACCAACGTAATAAAAACGTAACCACGATCACACATTTTAGCGCCACTCACTGGACATTTCCCTTTGAAACTACTGTGAAATGTGTAATGAGTGTTGCAGTGTTGCAGAAATATCAACACAAGCATGTATTTTCAGTGAGCCTGGGTTGCTTTTAACAGAGTAGATTGAAAACAACCCTATTCAACACTTACTGCTGTTTTGGCACTACAGTGATATTGTGATAAAAAAAAAATAATGCTGAGAAAATCACTCAGATTCACAGACAGCACAGTGTAGTGTTATTGCCATATAATGTAAACAGCAACACTGGGTTTGTACAGACACAAGACATCCCCATTTATTAAAATGCATCTTTTAATTTTTCAGATTGATTTCTTTCATGAGATATTCTCACAAAAACTATGCATAGGCCTAATTAGTGTAAATAGCACAAAGCAGAATGTGAGTATTTGGCTGATTGTAATCTGACTGAGTGAGATGGGAAGCAGATGGAGATGCTCTGGAACTGCCAAAAAGTGTTTTTGAAGTGGATAGTTCCAGCTCTCAGATCTGACCGGATGCCAGCTTCTTATTGTGCCAAAAAACTTCCTATAATCCTGGTCAAATCAGAGTAAGGCATGACCCCGAGAGGCTTATTGCTTTATTGTTTTATGATAGTGCAGTTCATGCCACCACTGATGTGAAAAGTGAAAAGTAAAGGCAAAGTCACAGATAAATGAGCTTTGGATGCGTCTCAACTGGCTCCGATTAAGTGCACTAATTGAGTTTTCACTGGCAAAGAGGTTTCACTTTCACTTACAGTTCATTTCTTTGGAGGCGTTGATCTGTCCGACCTCCATTGTGTTTGTTGACGGTTTGTGAATTGTATGCCAGCTGGAAAAATATGTTTTAGTTTACTGACATTCAACCTCCCAGAACAAAAGCACCTGGACATATAATGAAGCTATGTGTGGTAGATCTACTGTGAGTGACAGATTTAAAGAAAGATGACGAGTGATCAGTAGGGCTGCAACTTTTGACCATATTCTATTTATTCATGTATTTATTTATTGACTTACGTCTATGGAGTCAAATTAGGGCCGCATATACTTGCAAAAGAATTGAAGTATTGCAAAAGAAAATAAAGTTTTGCAAAGGAAAATGAAAGTATTGAGAAAAAGTAAATGTGCTTTTTGCAAACCAAAATAAAGACTTGCAAAATATAAATGGAAGAGCAAAAGCAATGATTTTGCAACACATATTTTCCATGGCCGTAGCTCCTAATTTATTTGCAACGCTGCTTTTATTTTGCGTTTCAGTCAAGTGTGAGCTTGCGATACTGTTTTTCCCCTTTGCACTTCACGTTTCTGTGCGTCTCACTTTTCTCGCATTGTTTTGACATGGGGGTGGAGTCAAGGGACGGGGGCGAGTACAACCGGCCTGGCCACGCCTCCCTGGAACTGATCAAGGATCAAAATCATTTCCTTTTATTCACTAGCATTAAAACATGCATGCTTTCATTTTATTAATTATGAGTATTGACAGTGTTTGCTCAAGTTAATAAAGTTTCTTAACATGCTAACATGAACATCTGCTGTCTATTTCTCTCAATGGGCACACCTTTATAGCATTAAAATATGTATTGTTTTGTTTTGTTAACGAAATCTGTATTAACGTGTTTGTTTAAAATCTGTTAACCTGTGGGAGGACGCCAGCACACAGAAGCATTCTTTGTTTACATTAGTTCACAGTTACTGCTAGTTTTATATAAAACAATGTAATTAACTCGATAAACTATACATGATTAAAAAAGGTCTAAAACTCAAACTTAATTTTTTGTATCTTACAGTGACGGTAATTTCTTAATTTAGCCTATGTCAGGAGTTATGTAAATAGAAAATGAAGCCAGTTTCATTTATATTTTGCAATTCTTTAGTTTTGATTGCAAAACTTCTTTTTTTCCTCACAATACTTCATTTTGTTTTGCAATTCTTTATTTTTGTTTGAAAAAAGCACATTTATTTTTTCTCAAGACTTTCATTTTCATTTACAAAACTTCAATTTTTTTGCAAGTAAATGCAGCCTTGATTTAACTCCATAGACGTAAGATGTAACTCATATACAATACTTGTTTACCTGAATCTCCTGCCCAAACTAAAATGACTTCATCAGTGATTGATTTGCTATGAGCACTATGTTTGTAATAATTTCACCATTAAGTTATATAAGTGAGGTTTCACAATCTGAAACACAACAAAAACACACTATTGCCAGGAGTTGCAGAAAACAGAAAGCATGTTAAACTGGTTTAAGTTGTGTTTTTTAGGCTGTAAGGTTACTCTACACAGCATGAGTGTGTGTGAGAGGAACATCACAGCAGTGGATACAATCGTAAACAGAAGCACATGACAGACAAAAGCACTTTCCACTAATGTTTGTCTGCTTTGGGAATGCACGGTGATTCCCTTTCATTTTGACTACATTTTAATTGCTCCATGAACAGATGAGTAAACTGCTGTGATTATTACTCACTTAACAGATGTTCATCTGACATGTGCAATTAAGAACATGAAAAACAAGAGTATGAAATCAATACAGACTTTCTGTTTAAAACAATTACAAGATGTGTTGATTGTTATGAGAGCAGTGACAATAATTTGGTGGAATCAGCTGAGAAATGTTGGGACATAGATATTGTTTTTATGTGAATGACATAATGTGCTGCATTCATATTTCTTAAAACACATTTCATGTTTCAAGTAAATCTTGTCTTACATAGATATATTAGTCTAAGTCATGATTTAGATGAGCTGTGATGTGACACATACATCAGATTCCTTCAACAGCCTGTGAATTCATGAGTTCATATTGGCTTGAAAGTAAAGTCAGTGTTATTACTGAGCTGGATTCTGCTCTCTAGTTTCTTACTGTTCTCTGATCTGCAGGTAATTGTACCATAGTTTGACAAATAGCTGTTAAAAACTTAAAATTTTGTCCATTAAAGTGCAATGGCTTTTATAACCTTTGCATATTGTGCAGAGGGATGTAATTATCTGTATGTACAGTTAAGTGACCTCTATTAAAGTGTTTTAATGGATTTTTGAGCTCTGGAGAACTTCAACGTCCCGATCGCACTGCTAAAAAAAGATCTGATGGTGAACGTGGTCATACAAGGAAATTTACATGAATAAAGTTTTAAAAATCTCAGTAAATGTCTGAAGAAATGTCTCAGAGCTTTTGTCCATTCACTGGAGGTCAATGATGACTTGATGCCACACTTCATTTTTTCGGTTAAGTGTATCATTCGAGTATTTAAGGACATCCAATCTGCATATCGGCCAAGACACACACATTCAAAGCAGTGATCATGGTATTGCAAACATGTCTAATCACAGTAGTTGTTCCTAAAAATGACAATAAGCAGTACAAATGAAGGTAACAAGTTTAACAAGTGTGGGATCTGATGTTTGCCACTGAGGATGAAGATGAATATTGTCGATCATTTGGCAATCATTGTGTATTTTTCCCTGAGCCACAACATGTTCAGAAAACACCTTTTTTTGTCCCTCAGTAGACAAAATAATATTTACTACCATTCAAAAGTTTATTTATTTTTATTTTTTTTAAATAAATTTATACTTTAATTCAGCTAGAACACATTATATTGGTCAAAAGTGACATTAATGACAGTTATAATGTTACAAAAGATTTTCAAATAAATTTCTTTTGAACTTGAATTCATGAAAGAATCCTGAAAAAAAAAACACTGAAGACTGGAATAATGATGCAAAAACATTCAGCAAAATCACAGCAATACATTACATTTTACAATATATTCGCATAGATAACAGATATTTTGAGTTTGTGCTGTATTTCTGATCAAATAGATGCAGCCTTAGTGATCAGAAGAGACTTATATCTAAAAACAATGCACACACACACACACACATACACATACATATACATATATCTGTATACATACACATAATACTGTGGCCTGCTAATGTATAGAGTCAGTGATTAGAGTAATTTCCCTCTGTATGAACTGCAGTGTGCTGATAACAGCGCTCTAATGGCTGCCCTGCCGTCTCATTTTTCACTTAATGACAGATAGAAATTAGGAACTAATCTTAAATAATTTCACTTTTAATTTTCTGATAAAACTTCCGGAGGATGCAGGAGTCTCATCACTCATTCGCTGCGGTCTGACCTTCAGCAGATCTGGAGCTTCTGGTGTTTGTATGTGAAGCGTCTGACGCTAAACGCTCTCCCCGAGCCCTTTCCGCACTCATTTGCTGCAGTCGTTGAGTGAATAGCGCTTTAACAAGATGTGCCCGAGTAAAGCGGCTAATGTAATGAGGATAAACCCCCTCTGTAGGCGACGAGGTAACACTATCCATCAGCGTCCGGACTCCTGCAGAGAAAACAACAGCTGATTGATGCTCTCTTTGTCTGCTTCACCTACAGCTTCCCGCCGCCGCTAATGATAATCCAGCACGAAGACAACACTAGAACACTTCCAGATGGACACTTTGATTTATCCAGAACCATTTTTCATCTTTCTCCGGATTTATTTCTGATCATTAATGCAACCTTGCTGATGAGAATTCAGTCACTGAGTTTGTTCACATCTACTGTTCTTTAACCAAGTGATTTCTGGGAAACGACACAGGCATTCGTTTTTAATAACGGCCATAAATTATATGGGGAGCGTGCCATTGAGAATTAATTCAAACTTCATTGTCATGACATCTAATTTACATGAGTAGGGGATATAATTAATCTACAGGCAATGGAAGCCAAGTCCCAAAGTGACTCATAGAGTCTCACACTGGCTCTGGATTCAGTCAGATTTACTGTTTTCACACTGCATCATTTGATGTTGCTTCAGAAAGCCCTGTGACTGTTTTAAATACATTCTAGTGTTGAGCTCTGTCATTGCAGCTCAAGGTTGGGACTAACGATACCTGTTTGCCATGGTAAAATCACAGTAACACACAGCCTTCTGTGGCCCATTGCCTCGTTTTATATTAGAAGCAAATATTCACTTGTGTTTCAATGGATGCTCTTCTCTCTCTGGACTGTTCTCTTTATAGATGTTCAAGTCAAGTAACCTTTATTTATATAGTGCTTTGAGCAATAAGATTGTGTCAAAGCAGCTTTACAGTATCAAATAGGAAAACAGTGTTTCAATATATTCATATATTTATAACCATTTCATAGATATATTTTTAGATACCTAAGCCTGTCTTCAAACCTAAACATAATCTTTTTAACAATATAAAAATGTCAATTTTTTTTGTTACAATATACAATTATTTCCACCTTATTCTTCAATGCAGAAGTAAGCCATTTTCTGTGAATGTGTGAGACTTCCGGTTCATAAGCCGCCATAGAGAAATAACGAGAAGAATAATGAAGTGCAGTAAATGGTAAAACTGCTTGCACTACAAACCAGCGTGTTCATAATTAAGATAATACATTAAAATAATATGGTAAGACTCACCAATCTGCAATATCAAGCAGCAAAACTTACGGTTTTGTACAGCTAAAAATAGCTGGAAGGGAATGGCACCGGAAGCCAGACACATTAAATTTACAAATGGCCGTGCCCACTCTTACAGGAAAAATAAGGTGGACAGATAATCCAGCTAATGAACGTCTGATATCACTGACATAAATCTTCGTCCTAACGCTTCTCGAGCCAATAGAGCATTTCTTCCATGCTTATTTTATGATGTGTTTGTGGTGCAATTTAATTTTATATTCACAATCACAGCGTTTGAAACTGAAGATAAATATTGCAAATAATGGTTACAAAAATGTTATATATTTCAAGGTTTTGAAGTGTAGTCTTGTTTATGTAGTCATTTGAAATGAGTTGCCATCAGACGTCACACAAAACAGAATGAAATCATTTTATTTTGTATAAGGTAAATGAGCCAACTGAAACTTATGAACTTAATTGACCATAAATGCAATAAAATCAACCGATTAATTTCATAATTTCAATATTTATTGATTCAGTAAGGATTCATCAACATCTGTACCTCTCCTAACTTGTAAAGTCAAATGCTTACAGGTCTAAGAGAATATCTCCACCTTTGGTTTTCACCTTCTCTAGAAAGAAGCCGTTTGCTGTTTTCCGCTCTGAAGTCAAGCTGCATTGGCTGTAATCTAAAATGACATGCCTTTCAATGACCTTCGACACAACAGGTAGCTCTAATGGAGCTGTAATTGCACACCTCTGATGGAAAAGCGGCGTCATTACGGTCCTCCGCCAGCCTTTGGGAAATGATCTGACTTGTGTTTGCTGTTGGACACGCTGAATGCTTTTAGCAGCGTCTGATCCATACTCAACTTTAGGCTTTTCACCGGTTTGGCATTTGATGCAGAATTACAGCTTGATCGTGTGATTTGTCAGACGGGTCAATGTTATCTTCACTCATTCCACAGAAGGGGAACTGAAGGTTTCTGCATGTGATCCCGTCATGCTCTTGTTCTTCGATCACACTGATTTGAGGCAGTTTTCTGTCAGTTGCGTGTCTAGAGCTGCTTTCTGAGCAGTGCTTCCCTCTCTTCTTATTTGTCATGTCATTTCACCGTGAAACACTGATTTTTTTTTTCTTCTTATAACCCAGTTTGGTTGTCCTGAAGAAGCAATTCATTATGATTTCAGTGTCTGAAAGAAGGCCGTAACTAACAAATCAGAATTGAATCGCCTCTCATTGGTTTTGAAGTTTTAATTGTGTTTTCAGCATCAGTGCTAAATGCGGTCTGTGAAACTGATCGTCACAGCACGATTACGACTGAGAATAGGGTTGTGGTTATGTTTAAAACAATCTTGTTGAATAGAATTGGACAGAAAATGGCCACTCAAGCACATGTAGAAAGGTGTAATCATGTGCAGCAGGACTTTGGCACAGATGTATGCGTGCTCACGGGTTTCTGTGTCTATATCTTGAGCCGGCCGGCCGGCGTGTGTCAGGAATCATTCTCTCAGGGTTAGATCATGCTCAGATCATCCAGTAATGAAATGGAAAGAGTTCATCTGATCTCAGTCTTATCACTGCATATCAAATCCAGTCCATCTGCATGAGGACTCTGTTACTCTTCCGCAAAGCTGAGAGATCAAATGCTGTGTAATATCTTTGAAAGATTTCCAATCTCATTTTCTTTTATATTACAGAAAACAACTGCTTACACACAAAATCTTTACTTGTCACACAGTTTCTGAAAGCTGACACTCAAACATCAGAAGCACACACCAAATCTGCAAAACCATACACTAATTCTCAGTCTTTAACTCAGTTTTCAATTTCATAAAACACTTTTTGCAAAACACAACACACAGTTCTCTTTGTTTCACACAAAAATCTAGCAGGAATTAATATTATGGCAAAGGTGTTTGCAAATGTTTGCTTTTGAGATGTGTTTGTGATATTTTGAATGCAGTGCTTCATTTTGCAAGAGATGTGAGGCATTTTGCATTTAGTGTGTGCAATTCTTGAATTTGTGTGTAAAGTTTTGAAAAAAATTGGCAAAGTTTTGAAAATGTAAACAGTTGAAAAAACTGTAAAATCCTGTTTAGGATAATATCTTTCCCAGTATGTGATTTGAAGTTGTCCATTTTCCAGGAATTTGAGAAAATTGCCAAATGAATAGACATGTTGAATGATGGGTTGAGGAACACTTTTATCTGCTCCATAAAGAGCTTTAGCTTTAGAAGAGATGACTCTACACATCATATGACCAGTTAATAGTGCACAGGATTGATTCCAGTCACTTCTGTGAATCAGACTCATCATATACGGTGCAGACGGTGATGCTCTAGAGATTTCTGTGCGTCCAGCATCGTTGCTGTTTGCGGTTTGAGGAAGCTGTTTTTGTAATCTAGCATGCTCGAGATACTGTATAGAGTCTATAGAGCCTGCACCTAAACGTCTCTCAGACTGGAAATTAGACTCTGATCCAGAACCCAGAAGCCTGAGCTCTCTGCTCAACAGTCTACAGTCTCATTGCTGTAGCATTCAGATCAGATGTGTGTTCACTGGAGTACATGGAATTATACAGCTTGTACATATGTTACATGTTGTGCACACCCAGTCTATTCGTATTCATTCATTAATGCATACACATTTATGAAGCAAGTTTTGGTCCAATGTATGTGGAAAGGTCTCAGAAGTGACTCATATTTACTTCTTAGTGCATCAGTGGAGTTTGTCATCAGCAGGAAAGTGGCTTATCAGCTGAAGAGCTGAAGAGATGCCCTTTAGTTTGGATTACAGCTCTGTTCAATTGGACCCAGGGCTCACCTCACAGTCTTGAAGGCTCTTTGGGCTTGTCTTTGCTAAAGTGCTGCGGTCCCAAAGGAGTTGGAAGTGCTCCGCGAGCGCTGGTTCTCTCATTCTGACTATAAGTAATCACTAAAAGTTGACAAAAATGCGATGACTTTTCGTTGAATAAAACTGTGAAAGACTCAAATGACTAAAATGTGACTAAGACTATTAAGCATTTTCGTCTCAAGATAAAGACTAAGACTAAATCAAAAATGCCTGTCAAAATTAACACTGTTCTGTGGCCAGAGTCCTGTACTGTAATCCAGTGCTATGAATTTGGGAATCATGTGCTCGATTCTTTTGAAGACTTCTTTGAGCGCTGTGTTGACAATGAACTCAGAATAATGTCTGTATTACTCTGGCTACATTTGAGCATCTTCCTCCTGATATGTGGCATCATTTACAAATCTGATGAAGGCAATCAGAAATATATCCACTTTTTTATTCAGCCATAATGAAACAAAAAAAAAAAAAAAAAAAAGAAAGAAAAAAAAGTTGCCCTAAATATATTTTAGGTATATGCTAAATTTATGTTTCTTTGTCTTTTTTTGTTTTTCTTCAAAAAATGGCCAAAAATGTACTGGTATAAAATACATTTACATAAATCAATTTTGAAACATATTTTAGAAAGTACATGTTCAGGCCATTTTTTGTATGATTTGAATTCTATTAAAATATTTATTTATATAGTTTGTCACACTGCTGTGTCAATGAACACACACGAAGATGAAGATGACATTTTAACAGTCTTTAATAGATCCACAAAAGGTAATATCAACACAAGGGAGGCTGGTGACACACGTATACAATGACAAGACCCGACAAACTAGAAACTGAACAGACAGGAACTTAGGCCCCGTCCACACAGAGACGCACTTAGCTGTATACGTAAGTGTATACGCTATTTTTTGAAACCGGGTCCCAGAGTGGATAAATCTGAAAATGACACCCTTGCGTTTTCGTGTGTACAGCCAATCCGTATATTTCGTGAAACGATGATGTCATCAGCTCACGTCTCGCCCCTAGTCAGACATCGCTACGTCATGTAACAGCAACAACAACATGAGCAAACACTGAACAATTGTCTTTTTATTAACTAACATTAACACAGATTAATAAATGTATTGTTCCATGTTCGTTTCTAAACAGCACACAAGGTTTATGCGCATAGTCCAAGTCTTCTTCTCTGTTTTTAGTATATCTCTGTGGCAGAATTACAGCGTCACATACTGGTCTGGCATGTATACTACATCATTTTGTGTTGGTCTCATGCGTACGCAGATATTTCTTGAGACAAGGAAAAAAAAAAGATCGGATAGGGAAAGCTCTGGCTTCATGTGGATGTGGCCTTAAATACACATGTCAAGTCAAGTCAAGTCACCTTTATTTATATAGCGCTTTTAACAATACAGATTGTGTCAAAGCACTTAACAGTATCAAATTGGAGGATAGAGTGTCAGTAATGTATAATAATAAGATTAAACACTCAATTTTCAGTTAAAGGCATTTCATTATTGAATTCAGAGATGTCATTGTCTAGCTCAGTTTAGTTTAAATAGTATATATGAAATCAAATTGACGATAATCATTAGAAATTAAGTGTCCCCAACTGAGCAAGCCAGAGGCGACAGCAGCAAGGAACGAAAACTCCCTCTGTGACAGAATGGAGAAAAAAACCTTGGGAGAAACCAGGCTCAGTCGGGGGGCCAGTTCTCCTCTGGCCAGGATATTATTATTTATTTTTTTTACTTATTGTATTAATTAAATTTTAAATGTATAAATGTATTATATTTCTATTTTTATATTGTTGCAATTTCTAACAATAATAGTATTATGTAGTTAGGTATTTTATTATATTATAGTTATTTTGTTTAATTTTAAGTTTTATTGTATTTAAGTCGAGGTCTTCACTGGGGATATGTCCCCGGGCTCATCCAGGTGTCCGGCCTCCGCCGACGGTCAGGGTCGCAGACATCATCTCCCGGCGCCATCTGATCCGGACACGGACTGAGAAACAGAATAATAAAGAAACAGACAAATATTAGCGTAGATGCCATTCTTCTTACGATGTAACGAGTACATCGTGTGTTATGAGGAGTGTTCCCGGTTCTGGTTGATCTAATTAATGCAGCCTAACAATCCTTTAACGAATTTGAATAATAGAAGTGTATTAGTGTGTTATGTGTAAGCCAGGTTAAAGAAATGTGTCTTTAATCTAGATTTAAACTGACAGAGTGTGTCTGCCTCCCGAACAGTGTTAGGTAGATTGTTCCAGAGTTTGGGCGCTAAATAGGAAAAGGATCTGCCGCCCGCAGTCGATTTTGATATTCTAGGTATTATCAAATGGCCAGAGTTTTGAGAACGCAGCAGACGTGGAGGACTATAATGTGATAAGAGCTCGCTCAAGTACTGAGGAGCTAAGCCATTCAGGGCTTTATAAGTAATTAACAATATTTTAAAATCTATCCGATGTTTGATAGGGAGCCAGTGCAGTGTTGACAGAACCGGGCTAATATGGTCATACTTTCTGGTTCTAGTAAGCACTCTAGCTGCTGCATTTTGGACCAACTGTAGTTTATTGATCAAGCGTGCAGAACAACCACCCAGTAAAGCATTACAATAGTCTAACCTTGAGGTCATAAACGCATGAATTAGCATTTCTGCATTTGACGTTGAGAGCATAGGTCGCAATTTAGATATGTTTTTGAGATGGAAAAACGCAGTTTTACAGATACTAGAAACATGGCTTTCAAATGAAAGATTGCTATCAAACAGCACACCTAGGTTCCTAACTGATGAAGAAGAATTGACAGAGCAGCCGTCACGTGTTAGATAGTGTTCTAGGTTATTACATGTGGGGTTTTTAGGTCCGATAATTAACACCTCTGTTTTTTCAGAATTTAGCAGTAAGAAGTTACTCGTCATCCAGTTTTTTATATCGACTATACATTCCGTTAGTTTCTCAATTTGGTGTGTTTCACCGGGCCGTGAAGAAATATAGAGCTGAGTATCATCAGCATAACAGTGAAAGCTAACACCATGTCTCCTGATAATATCTCCCAAGGGTAACATGTAAAGCGTGAAAAGTAACGGCCCTAGTACTGAGCCTTGAGGTACTCCATACTGCACTTGTGATCGATATGATACCTCTTCATTTACTGCTACGAACTGATGGCGGTCAGATAAGTACGATTTGAACCATGCTAAGGCACTTCCACTAATGCCAACTAAGTTTTCTAGTCTATTCAAAAGAATGTTGTGGTCGATAGTGTCGAACGCAGCGCTAAGATCCAGTAGAACTAATAAAGAGATACAACCATGATCAGATGATAGAAGCAGGTCATTTGTAACTCTAATGAGAGCGGTCTCAGTACTATGATACGGTCTAAATCCTGACTGGAATTCCTCACAGATACCATTTTTCTCTAAGAAGGAATATAATTGTGAGGATACTACCTTTTCTAGTATCTTTGACAGAAAAGGGAGATTTGAGATCGGTCTGTAATTAACTAGATCTTTGGGGTCAAGTTGTGGTTTTTTAATGAGAGGCTTAATAACAGCCAATTTGAAGGTTTTGGGGACATATCCTAATGACAATGATGAATTAATAATAGCCAAAAGAGGATCTATGACTTCTGGAAGCAGCTCTTTTAGTAGTTTAGATGGAATAGGGTCTAACATACATGTTGTTGGTTTAGATGATTTAACAAGTTTATACAATTCTTCCTCTCCTATAATAGAGAATGAGTGGAATTGTTCCTCAGGGGATCTATAGTGCACTATCTGATGCGATACTGTAGCTGACGGCTGCATGGTTACAATTTTATCTCTGATAGTATCGATCTTGGAAGTAAAGTAGTTCATAAAGTCATTACAGCTGTGCTCTTGAGAAATGCCAACACCTGTTGATGCTTTATTTTTCGTTAAATTAGTGACTGTATTGAATAAATACCGGGGGTTATGTTTGTTTTCTTCTAGAAGAGACGAAAAGTAATCAGATCTAGCCGTTTTTAATGCTTTTCTGTAGGATAGGGTACTTTCCCGCCAAGCTATACGAAATACCTCTAGTTTTGTTTTCCTCCAGCTGCGCTCCATTTTCCGGGCTGCTCTCTTTAGGGTGCGAGTGTGCTCATTATACCACGGAGTCAAACTGTTTTCTTTGATCTTCCTTAAGCGTAAAGGAGCAACTGTATCTAAAGTGCTAGAAAAGAGAGAGTCCATAGTTTCTGTTACATCATCAAGTTTTTCTGCGCTGTTGGATATGCTGAGGAATTGAGATAAATCAGGAAGATTACTTACAAAGCAGTCTTTTGTGGTAGAAGTGATGATTCTACCATACTTGTAACAAGGAGTAGAATTTACAGTTTTAGCTATATGGAGTTTACACAAGACTAGATAATGATCTGAGATATCATCGCTTTGCTGCAGAATTTCAACACCACTAACATCAATTCCATGTGACAGTATTAAATCTAGAGTATGATTTCGACAATGAGTAGGTCCTGAAACATGTTGTCTAACCCCAATAGAGTTCAGAATGTCTATGAATGCTGATCCTAATGATACTGGCTAAACCGACCGGGCTAGCAGACGGTCGGTTTAGCCAGTCTGTCTGCTCCCTGACCTGGGTCCTAGTTAGTCAAGTACGAACTCTAAGACTATGTGCCATATTTCTAGAGAGAAGAGCGGCACCACCCCAGGAGGGATGAACACCATCTCTTTTCAACAGGTCAGGTCTGCCCCAAAAACTCTTCCAATTGTCTATGAAACCTACGTTATTCTGCGGGCACCACTTAGACATCCAGCCATTGAGTGACGACAGTCTGCTATGAATCTCATCACCCCGGTAAGCAGGGAGGGGGCCAGAGCATATTACAGTGTCTGACATCATACTTGCAAGTTCACACACCTCTTTAACATTATTTTTAGTGATCTCCGACTGGCGAAGTCGAACATCATTAGCGCCGACGTGGATAACAATCTTACTGAATTTACGTTTAGCATTAGCCAGCACTTTTAAATTTGCCAAGATGTCAGGCGCTCTGGCTCCCGGTAAACATTGGACTATGGTGGCTGGTGTCTCTATTTTCACGTTCCGTACAATAGAATCGCCAATTACTAGAGCACTTTCATCAGGTTTCTCAGTGGGTGCGTCACCGAGTGGGGAGAACCTGTTTGATGTTTTGATCGGAACGGAAGAGCGGTGTTTTCACATACCAAACAAGGATAATTAACTAGACACAGGTGAACAGAATGACACAATCAAGGGAAGGATGGGAATCTAGGTCAACAGAACAAAACAAGGCAGGATAACTGAAACAGGGAAAAACACAACTCAGGCCATGTCCACACATACACGTGTATTTTTATGAACTGAGTTTTTCCTTCTTCCGTTTAAAAAAAAAATCTCCGTCCACATGAAAACGCAAACGCATGCTATGAAGCACTGTCAAGAGCATGCCAAACCAACAGGTGGCGATATAATCTCAACCGTAAAGCCACGATGGCCAATCAGAAGCCTGAAAAAGTTTCCAGTTGGCGGAGATAACAGCGCAGGCTCCGACAGCACAAGCCAGAAACTCCAGTTTCGCTGTCTACACGATAACACTGCAACCGGAGTTTTTGAAAATCTTCACCCTGGCAAGGGTTTTTCAAAAATGTTTGGTTTCAGTGACCTGGCGCAGCGTTTGCGTGAGGACAAACCGCATAGAAAAAGCTGTGGTTTTGAAAATAACCGCAATATGAATTCGTGTGGACAGGGCCTCAGAGTCCATGAAAACAAGCGCAAACTGAACATAACCATGACAATAGTTTTATTCATTTAGTTAGTAAATTAGAAAGTTTTTATTTTGAAGAAATTAGTGACAATGAAAGGTGTTGGCTGTGTGTTCTATTTCAGATGAGTGTGTTTCTCATGCATTAGGCTATGAGTCATAAGTGGACGTGTGTGTGTGTGTGTGCGTGTGCCAGGACTTAATCACTAGTATAAAGTTAATAGCGCTCCAAGGGCAGCCCGTCTTGATGCCGATCTTGAGTGGTATAGGATCAGTTAGGACACTTCCACATATGACTTGAATGTAAGAGTTATTACAGATGTCCTTAATCACGTCCACGTACGGCCGTGGTAGTCTTATTTCATCCAATGCATAAAGCATAACATCATGGGCAATGAGCCAAAAGCATCACGGAAATCCAGAAAGACAGTGAAAAATTTTGCGGATGAATGTTTAAAATCATCAATTCCTGCTTTCAAACAAAAGACATGCTCATTCATTCCCTGTCTGTTGATATATGCTTTCTGTTTTGATGAGAGTATTCCTGTCTCCACCAACCAGAAGAGGATTCTTGAGAGCAAACATTTCATGAATACCTTATAAACTGTCGGTAGTAAAGATATATCTCTCCAAGTTGACGAATTGTCAAGGAAACTGTCTTTCTTGGGGATTCGATGGATCAGTGCCCCTTTCCATGCTTCTGGTACTTTACCGTTCTTAAGAGAGATGTTAAATATATTAGTCAGAACTGGGCACAACGTGCTTTTACCAGATTTCAACGTTTCGTAGGTCACACCATCAGATCCGCTTGCTTTATTATTGAGTAAATTACTAATCACTTTCTCTACCTCACTAACAGTAAATAAAGAGGCATTCAATTGACTATATCATACTGGATTTAATGACCCTGTCCATGGTGGCACACTTAATGTTCTTTCTGATCTTTCAGGCACACATTTGGAAGTATAATAATTTTGCACAAATTGCTTACTATTTGTACAAACTGGTGCACTTGGAAATTTACTGTTGTTAATGATAATTTGGATTGCTTTAGATGTTCTATTTTGCCATAAATATGTCAGTTTGTCTTTGCCCACCTGCTTTTCTTCTTGAGTTGCACTCCGTGACGGCTCTAGTGCCGGCTGAACAACTTCCCGCATGAAGTGCAGCTCCGCCTCAATCCAGCTTCCAAGGGAATCTAGGGTTTGGGCTTGAGGGAGAGGCCTCTGTTAATTAATGGCATTTTCTTCAATACACGGATTGTAAACTTTAAAAATGGTAATCCTAATGGTCTCCCATTTCGCCAGGTAGTTGAAAAAGTTCCATTCTTGAAATAAACTCCATTTAAAATGCAGATGAGTCTAATCCATTTGGTCGGCGTTTCTCCAGAGAAAACAAAGTTATGCCTATCCTCAAAGTGTTTCAAATCAAAAGTCTTTCTCCAAACTTTTTCTTGATTTTGAAATGAAATCCACTCATCCTCCCCTAGAGCTCTTATGAGACTCGAAAAATCTGTATTAGTCGAATTATCATCCGCTGAGTGTTGTTTGGGCACAGCGTCATGTATAGTCCATGTTTGTTTGTAGATCCTGTTGGTCTGTAGGGCGTCTTTAAACACGCTCTTTATTGTTGTTATAAGGCACGTTGTAAAAAATAGTAGCCCAAAGTCAGCCATATCAAAATGCACTTCTGATTAAATCCTGGCTGAAATGGATGTGTCAGTGCGCACCAGCAGGTGTGCGATCTCCAAATCCAGTGCAAGCTTATGCGGATGATGTGGAAATATCTTCACGAGATGAGAGTGTAATTCACAATATGCTCCTCCGTACTGACGGGTTCATAAATTGGTCAGGTTTGGATGTTAAACATACAAAATGTGCTGCGTTTTATGAAAGACGGAGTGGAGGAAATAGATGGTATAGATCAAAGTCTGACAAACCCCCGGTCTTTGCATTAGCACATAAACCTATCCGTCTATATGAACGTCATGAAACCTATCCTTATTTGGGGCATAAATTCAACGTTAGCGGTCACTGGGAGGAACAGGTTACAGAGCTGTGTCATGAATTTACCCGAAGACTTGGATTGATTGATTCTTCCCCTCTCCCCATAATGATGAAGATTGAGGCTATCAGATTGATTGCAATAGCTAAAATTCAACATCTATTTATGAATGTTCATATTTCACAATGCACACTTTCAACACTGAACGATGAAATTGTAAAGCTAGTGAGAAAATGGCTCTGTCTTAATTGCCATACAACTCGAGATATTATTTTCCAGTCGCGCCGAGATGGAGGTCTCGGGTGTCCCAAAAACTGAATGGATTTATACTGCTTCCAGAATAGGTCATCTTCTTAAAATGCTGAATAACGACGACACATCTGTCAGAGAGTTGGCACGTGAGTTACTTTTTCTACATCTACAGCGGTGCAAAATACCGGCTGCTTCGTACAATGAGCCCCAGTTTCTTGGATTCAAATTAAAACCGAATGGAAAATTGGACATCAAAACAGCCGGATTTGGAGTACGCTGTGATTGGCTGGATTTAAATGATCTTAGCCAGCGTACAGGACTGCAGCTCTCGTGGCAGGGACCTGACGGAGCGGTAGTGGCTCTTAATGAGAACATAATAACAGACCCGCATTTCTCTGCTCTAGCAGTTCTCAATACCGAAATTACACCTCGTCAACTATCGACCAATAATGTAAGAGTCTCACTTCTTCATCTCAGAAAAACCCAAAATGCCCAGCACTGGATGGGCTTAAAATTGCAGGGAAAATGAGCACTTCTCCAATCGGCTGACCATTCAGTATCCCACTCTGCTTTGACAAACTTTTCAATCTCAGAGGATATTCTAACTTTTATGATTAAAGAATGACTACAATGTCTTCCAACTATGTTCAATCTTTCAATATGGTACCCATCAAATTACAACCCCTATTGTCTGCTACATCAAAATCAACAGGAAAATGAAACAGTTGCCCACATCTTAAATGGATGTTGTTGTTACAAACGACTGTATGTAGCTAGTTGATCTGATTGCAAAGGACCTGAAAACAATATATAAAGACAGTAAGATTTACCAGCATACTACTGTTGAACTGAACTAGTTCTATCATAACAGGTCTGACAGAGACTATTTCAAAAACATCCCAAACACTCCTGACATTGTGATTGTAAACGAGGCTCTGAACTCTGTATTGGTCATTGAGGTCAGCTGTTGTTTTGATCTGTATTTGGATACTTGCTATCTTTCCAAACTGCTGAAATATCGGCCATTGGTTGAAGCTATCCATCAACTTGACTATCAGTGTAAGTTAATTACTTTAGTATTTGGAAGTTTAGGTTATGTGCACAAGAATGTGATTAAAGGATTGCAGTTGGGTGGATTGCAAAAAAAAAAAAAAAAAAAGCAAAAACACTTGCAAAATTTTGTTCAGTTTCAGCCATTATAAGCAGTATGCAAATATGGAAACGAAGATGTTTTATCTATCCTTGAGTGTTAAATGTATAAATATAAGGACTTGTGAATGTATGTTGGCCATATGTACCTGTCATCTTGTTAACTGACTTCCCAAGGTATTTGGATTCCATTTTTTGTTGCTTGTCTTGTGGAACCAAATAAAAGAAGAAACTGTGCGTGCGTGCGCGCGTGTGTGTGTGTGAGTGTGAGAAATGCTCAATCGGCATATTGCTGAAATATTTCAGTGAATATTTCATATTTCATGAAGCACTGTGCTGTAAGTTTCCGGTGAAAACTTCTCCAAAGTCATTTAGTGTGTCCAAAAATATCTCCTGATGTTTGTTGACTTGAGTGTGGGAACTTGTATTTTTCCCTTAAATAAAAAGGTAATGGAATAAGAGTGTGTTAATGATGCTGGAAGAGTGTGCTGACGGCCGCGGCTGGCGAGGCATCAGATGAATTTGCTGGCTCAGGGAGAAATAAACTGGCAGGCAGAAAGAAAAGCAGGCATTTTGTGTTTATTGCGAGTGCATGTGCCACAGTTCACGCTCATTAAAACTGCACTGAAGACTGCTGGGCCAACTACTTATTATAGTGAGATTTAGTGATTTAAGAACTGATATCTTTTAATTAAGTGCATTTTTTATATATTCACAATATGATATTGTGTGGTCATATTTAGCAACAAAAACGTCACAGTTTCTTCAGCTCCTCTGTACCTATATACCTGTGTATATTCAAATCCAAGTGTTTTGAAATGTTTGCACTCTATTCACTGCTAATATTGCTGACTAGAGCTTTGTTTTGGAGTTTTCAGTGTGTTTGGACTGCTAGTCGAATCAGGCTGATGAGGTAATTAATACAATTTGTTATAACAATCAGTTCATGTTGAGAATCAGTGTTTGATGAGACGTTTCTTGTACAGACTGCAAAGAATTATTATTCAGGTTAGTATTAATTATAATCTTAAACCGGTTATTTACTGAACATTGCCGTTGTTTTCATTGTATACAGTGATTTTACCACAGTTGAGAGGGTTTTACACACTCTGCTTTGTGCTGGGATTTATTGCTTTAACAAACACAAGCTTCAGCTCAGAACAAAACAGCTTTAAACCATTAATTATTATTATTATTATTTTTTTTTTGCAACTTGTTTTACAAAGCATAATTTCAAATCGTATGACCTCTGACCTTCCATCATCACAGAAATACTGCCGCACCCTGGAGAGAATGATCGTGATGAAATAACCTTAAGCTTTCAGACTCTTTACAGAAACTCGACATGAAACTTTGATGACAGTTTAGTCAGTGAGTATGAAACACTCAGAAGAGATGGGATGCAGTCCACTCTAGAAAGACACAAACCAATGCAACAACACTGAGATCAAATGCTACTATAAATGTGTGTGTGTATGTATATATGTATATGTATGTATGTATATATATATATATATATATATATATATATATATAAATATATATATATATATATATAAATACATATATACATACATATATACATATATACATACATAAATACATATATACATACATATATACATACATATATACATACATAAATACATATATACATACATATATACATATATACATATACACATACATACATACACATACATACTGTATACATATACATACGTACATATACATACATACATATACATACATATATAAACATATATATATATATATATATATATATATATATATATATATATATATATACACATACACTTCTGCTCAAAAGTTTGGGATCAGTAAGATTTTTTATATTTTTTAAGGGAGTCTCTTCTGCTCATCAAGGTTGTATTTATTCGATCAAAAATACAGAAAAAAAACAGTAATATTGTGAAATCTTATTGCAATTTCTAATATTGGTTTCTTATTTTAATATACTTTAAAATAGAATTTATTTCTGTGACGCAGCACTGAATTTTCAGCATCATTACTCCGGTCTTCAGTGGCACATGATCCTTCAGAAATCATTCTAATATGCTGATTTATTATGAGTGTTGAAACTGTTGTGCTGCTTCATATTGTTTTTTGGAATATGTGGTACTATTTTCTTTGATTCTTTGATGAATACAAAGTTAAAAAGAGCAGCATTTGTTCAAAATAGAAATCTTTTCTAACAGTATATGTCTTTACTATGAAATTTATTCATTTAACACATCCCTCCTGAATAAAAGTATTAATTTCTTTAAAAACAAAAAAAAGAAAGAAAAAATAACTGACCCCAATAGCATTGTATATTGTAACACAAAATTAATTTTTTAAATAAATGCTGTTCATTTAAACTTCTTATTAATCAAAGAATCCTAAAAAAATATATCACAGGTCCCCCAAAAAATATGAAGCAGCACAACGGTTTCCAACATTGATTATAAATCAGCATATTAGAATGATTTCTGAAGGATCATGTGACACCGAAGACTGGAGTAATGATGCTGAAAATTCAGCTTTGATCACAGAAATAAATTACATTTTAAAGTATATTAAAATAGAAAACTGTTATTTTAAATTGCAATAATATTTCTGTATTTTTGATCAAATAGATACATCCTTGATGAGCAAAAGAAACTTCTTTAAAAAACATTACAAATCTTACTGATCCCAAACTTTTGAGCGGCAGTGTGTATATATATATATATATATATATATATATATATATATATATATATATATATATATATATGAAAACAAAATGCATATACATATAACAAGAAAACAAAATGTTAATGTATCCAAAAAAGGTGAAAGCAAAGACTTGCGTCTGATTCCCCAGCAGGTGAAGCAGTGCTGATGGTGCTGTAGGAGATGTCTCACTGTAGGTCAGATGTGCTGCACCCTTCGGACACGCGTGTAGCTGATGCTAATAAATGCTGTCATGTTCTGTGCTCATTGGGTGAACGGCTGGCCTTACAGTTTATTACGACTTCTCCAGTGGTGTATAAAGTCCCTGAAAACCATACTGAAGTAAAAGTACAGATATCTTACCAGAAAATGACTTTAGTAGAAGTCACTAGGGGTATGCAGCGTAGCCATTATTTGTATCTGTATCTGTGACAATATCAGAATTATTTGTATCTGTATTCGGATAGATCCGGAAGTGGGCGTGGCTCAATCCGGAAGTTCGCCAAATTACATGAAAATACCATTTTAAATGCAAATCTTTTTGATTCGTAGTTTTCATTTAACAAATATGCCTTGCATAACTAAAGAAAGTATTCTTTTTATTAAAATTATAACTTTGTAAATATCTTCTATTTAAAACTTTATCAAAAAATAAAAATTACTTTATTCTTCTTATTTTCCAATGAAACTTTGTGTACAAATTTGACAAGAGACAAGCATCCACAATCTTAAATAACAGCACTAGTAGAAAAAAAAGATGAACAAAAAAAAATAGAAATGGAAAGAAAGTGTTCCATAGCCTACTCTGCAGAATGACAATAAAGCTCACTTGAACTTTAAGTAACTTAGATCATGTGTTGCGGGAGTCTGTGATCATTTATGAGTTTTTTATCAACAGAGTGCAACAAATCATTTGGAGCCTCCAAAAGCCTTGATCAAACATCGCTTTTCTTCGTCTTGTATATTAAATGAAATGCTATTCACGAAAAGGGCTAATGTGATGCATTTTTACAGTTTGATTTTGAAAAGATTTGAAGTTAGGACCGTTTTTAGGATATTTTTGTGGAGTTGATATAACTCCAGACAAAGCTCAGGTTTCTGAGAGACGAGCATAGAATTGATATTTCATTCATATAGGCTATAGTTTACACTCATTCACTTTACACATCCAGGCCCACAGCCAGCTATGAGGTCCAGACCTCCGTAAATGTTTCATGTTTAAAAATAAAATTTGAAAACATATGAAAAATTATTTAAAATCATGTCGCTGAATAAATTGATGTGGCTGACTCGCAGCAGCTGCGAAACGCTGGAGTGAAGGAGTTTGGCGCAAGTGTAGCCTCCACTCCGCTCCGCTATGTTGCCAGATCTAGTTATTATAAGCGTCGCTGGACTTGTTTTAATACTTAATGTAACAGCGTTAATAAAGTAATTAGGGCATTAATAAAGTGGGAAGATTAAGGTTGAGGTTAGAGATTCTGTATCCTATTTGCAAAATACAAGATTTAAATTTATTTTGGTGCATTTTTCAGGAGATTGGTTGTGTTTTTTTTTTGTTTTTTGTTTTTTTGTTTTTTTTTGTAGCAATATCTGGCAACACTGCTTCACCAGCACTGACAGGCAGCAATCAGAAAAGGAGTGCGCGGATAGTTTATTGCTGAGGAGACCACATTCGTTAGACAAACGCAATGATCACCATGATATTATCTGTACGAAACTGTGTGTCAAACGCTATCAAAGCAGTACTAGCCATTATTATTGCACAAATCTTAACAACCACAGACCTCACTAATGTAGTGCTGTTCCAGCAAACATGTGATTGTGTCTGCCGAATATTTTTTCTGTTATTCGGATAAATCCGTTATTCGTTTTGAAGCCATTATCCGTGCCTTTCCGAATAAGGTATTTGGCTTCGGGCACACCCCTAGAAGTCACCGTTTAGAATATTACTTGAGTAAAAGTCTTAAAGTATGTGATATAAATTGTACTTAAGTATGAAAAGTATTTTTCTAAAAATTAAACGTATTTAAGTATTGAAAGTAAAAGTACAAGTAAATGCAAAATGGAAAAGGAGCGCATAAATACATAAAAAAAAAAATATATATATATATATATATACAGTTTGAGTAGCAAGATTGTGTTCAGTTTTAATTCTTTCTTCCATTTTGTATCTTTGGGTAAGAATAAGAAGCACTTCATCCGGTACTTAGTGTCTTTCATTCCAACATAAGAAAACATTTCTGGAATCTGCATCTGAAATGGCATTTAGACGTATAAACACAGTTTAATGTACCTCAAAAGGGACATGGATGCATTTAAGCTGCAGTTACAAATGCATAAATAATGCTTTGTTTTAAACATAAAACGTTGAATACTGATATTTGAAATTATTTAAAATATGAAAAAAGTCGAAATTTGAAATTAAAACCGCCAGTAGGTGGCAGCAAGTGACTGTTAATGAGTCATTGAGATTCAACCGATTCATTCAAACGACTGATTCATTCAGAAACAAAACATTTGACTGAGTTAATGAGTGAATCACTGAATCATTTATTCAACCGATTCGTACAAAAAGCTGATTCATTCAATAAGTTGTAGCAAATTAGCTCAATGTGAGATGACATAATTAATCATAACGGGTTGTTATCAATTATATTCATCTTCAGGAATTAACTGTAGCATTAATAGTACAATAAAATTATTTGTTCGTCCGCAGTACGGACAGTTTTAATCATCTATTTACTCTAAGGAAAATTATTTCTCTGGCCACGAAAAATACTTTCCTTACTGATACATTGCTCACAGAGCATGTAACAAAACCGGACATCAAAGTGACCTCGTGAGCAGCAGACACAGACAACCAAGCGTGAATATGTATGGATGTTAATTAAACTACACTACAGGGGAACATGCAACATCTAACTAGACACAAACTTACACACATTAAACATAGATGCCAACGCAAGGAAAGCATGGAGAGAGATAGAGAGAGAAAGAGAGTGGAGTGTGCAGCATCAGAATCAGAATCAGAATGAGCTTTATTGGCCAGGTATGCTTACACATACGAGGAATTTGTTTTTGTGACAGAAGCTCTACAGTGCAACAGAAAGACAGCAAAAGGACAGGACACAGATAATAAAAGAATAATATACAAATAGGCAATGTACAAATAGCAAAAACACAATATATAATATAGACAATTATGGTGTACAGGTCTAATATGTGCAAATCTGAAATGAAAAAATAAGTATGTGTGTTGAATAAATAAATTACAATAGTGTTGTGTGTTCCACGTTTAATGTCAAGTGTTCATGAGATGGATTGCCTGAGGGAAGAAACTGTTCCTGTGTCTGGTCGTTCTGGTGCTCAGAGCTCTGTAGCGTCGACCAGACGGTAACAGTTCAAAGAGGGAGTGTGCTGGATGTGAGGGGTCCAGAGTGATTTTGCCAGCCCTTTTGCTCACTCTGGATGAGTACAGTTCTTGGAGAGTGGGGAGGGTTGTACCAATGATTCGCTCAGCAGTCCGGACTACCCTCTGTAGTCTTCTGAGGTCAGATTTGGTAGCTGAGCTGAACCAGACAGTTATTGAAGTGCAGAGGACGGATTCAATGATGGCGGAGTAGAACTGATTCAGCAAGTCCTGTGGCAGGTTGAACTTCCTCAGCTGGCGAAGGAAGTACAACCTCTGCTGGGCCCTTTTCACAATGGAGTCTATGTGATTGTCCCACTTCAGGTCCTGGGAGATGGTGGTGCCCAGGAATCTGAATGACTCCACTGCAGTCACAGTGCTGTTCATGATGGTGAGTGGGGGGAGAGCAGAGGGGTTCCTCCTGAAGTCCACGATCATCTCCACAGTTTTGAGCGTGTTGAGCTCCAGGTTGTTAAGACTGCACCAGACAGCCAGCTCCTTAACCATTTACACATCATCTAACCACAACCTGTTAAGAACCATCAGAGAATCATGTCACCTTAATTAAAAGGGGTCGAAGCCTAGAAGCGCATCTAAACAGTTAACAAGCGGTTATTTGCATTGGTTTTGGTTGGTGCTGAGTAAAGTGGCCTGGTGCGTGTTCAATGCGTAGATTCTGATGAATTCCTTTAGGAGTGAAAACTTTGTCATTCCAGCCATGGGTTTATTGGTCCAAAGTGAATCGACAAAGTTGCTGAACTTAAAACCGCCAGAAGCTCGGACTCCCCCCGGAAGGGGAGTTGTGAGATTTCCGAGGTGAGATGTGTGTCTCCCGGGAATCGAAAGTAAAGAGAAGAAGCCCCTTATTGGGTGTGGGAGAAGTTTCATTTGGTTTCCCTGTAACACCCATTTTGGTTAGTTTGACCAATAACAAGGCGCATGGTTTCAGCGGAAAGTGTTTCTTTGTCCCACTTGACACCTCATTTGCATGTTTTATGACTGGTCTGAAGAATAGGTGTAATTTTTCCACAGTACAGTAAGAATAGTATGATGCATTTCACGATCACATAGTGTACATCATTGTTTGAGGAATAAAGAGCAGATCATTTTGATACCATGAAAGAAACACCTAGAAGATATTAAACCAGAGATATATTCATATACCTGAATATGAGTGTTTAGAGATGACTAATACAAATAACAAGTGGTAACTAGGTAATATAATAAAGAAATATACAAACAACACATGCATATACCAGATACATTTGTAACTGATTAATTATGGTCTAAATAAAGAAAATGTCTCAATGTGTGTGTGTTATGTGGATTGTAATCGTGGAGGTAGTCCACTGGTCAGCCAGGCCGTTGGTGCCTGGTACCGAGGGTCATTTAGTTCTCTTTGGAATGTGTTTGAAGTCCGATGGAGAGAACAGAGAGTCGATCTGTTCAGCATCTTTTTGACAGTGGGGAGAAAACCATTGGCAATTTAGCACCCATATAAAGGTAGAATGTGGGGCCAGGTCTGTGAATTATATGCAAATGTCAAAAGGCTAAAAGGGTCTCTTAAGACATAAAGTCCCAACGACCATCAGGATCATAAGCAGATGTTACAAAGTAAACACCGTCCATTGCTCAGAGAAGCAAAACTTTATGTAATCTTTGTTTGGAACTATTTTTGTTGGCAAAATTGAGCAAAAACTGGCAATATTGTGTCTAAAATGTAAGTCTGCTAACTTTATTAAACTTGTATAAAATGATTAGGCCTATTACATTTGTTATCATGCTGATATCTGGATTAAAAATGGCACTCTGTGTGATATAGATTAACTATATTAAATTATATAAACAAAGCATACAGAAGTTTGTTTGCTATCTACAATTTAGAATGCCTTGGATTTTGAATTTTAATAGATTAATAAATCACGTGCGTGCACTCTCTGTGTGTGATAAAAAATACAAATAAAAAAAATAAAAAAACACTCTCTCTGTGTGATTTGGTGATATACTCGATAATGTCAGATCGCACATCATTACAACAGCACTTACCATATTATCACAGAAGAAATACTGTAGCCTATTGAACAGCACACCCCAGACTCGACTTGAGTGGAAAATGAAATCATCCGCGGTTGTGCGAGCACTTGTTTGCTCTTAAGCAAAGGTGTTTTTAGGGGTCTAACTTGCAAGCGCCAGACCACTGATTCGTCAAACCTGCTTGCTTGCGGTCTGTGTTCTTCCGACTTTATTTTGTAGTAAGTAACGAATATGCTTCGGAGAAATGTATCGGAGTAAAAATATACATTTTAATTAGGAAATGTAGTGGAGTAAAAGAGAAAGTTGACAGAAATATAAAAACTCAAGTAAAGTACAGATACTCCCAAAAAATACTTAAGTACTGTAACAAAGTATTATTACTTCGGTACATTACACCACTGGACTTCTCACAGGACCGGCTTGTGTCAGGCCTCTTCAGCTCTGCCTTTCCCTCTTCTACTGGATGCTGGAATGATTTCTTCTGGCGCTTCACATGTTTAAGCAGTTCTTTTGTACTTTTTTTGTACTTTCATCTTATTTCGATTCATGATTGGGTCCCAGATCCCACAAGCGTTTCCTGTCTTATTGCAGTATATTTTGCGATTTGTTCTTCCCACACATGCTCCAGCAAGCACCCATAGTTCATCTGGCTGGGCAGGATTTGGAAGCGGTGGGGAGATGCTCTCAAGGGCCCCACACATCTACAATTGCATAAGCAGCTTTTCATGGGCTATTTTCAGTTGCCGCAGCACAACTCAGTGTAAGGGCTTTGCGTAGGAGCTTCGGTTTAGTCTGCTTATAATGCTTTCCTAAATGGAGACTACAGTCATGCCAGTAACCCTCACTTTTCTTGAGTGGATTTAAAAGTCACAGCTCAGACGTACAGTAAAGCGAAATGTCATTCTCCGACCTTTGACTCCACTGAGAAATTTTAGTATCACTTTGACAAGTTTGACATTTCTGATGAAGAATTTTTGAAAGATATTCAAGAGTGATATGATGATATCCTTTAAATCTGACCACAAAATTTTCACACATTATCTTTGTTGTTATCTGTGTCATTATTGCAACAAATTACCATTCTATCTATTCTGATCAATTTGAGTGAAAAGTGAAAAAAAAAAACCTCTCATCTTCAAAATAGAATATTGTATGCATAAATAATCAGTTAATCAGTGTTTTTTGTATATATGCATCACATACAATTATCTGAGAAGCAAAATGTAAAAAATAAGAAAGACATATCAAGAAATTTCCCTTCAAGGAAGCTCATGCTGCATCAGAAGTAGCGACACTATGAGAGCACGTCTGTTTGATTCCATCTTAAAGGGGTTATGAACTGAGAAACCAAAATTCTCTTGATCTTTTGACATATAAAAAGTGTTTATTGTCAGTGGTCTTCCTACAAGATGAGAACAAGGAGTTGACATTGTTGGGTCTGGGTGCTATTTATAGAGCTTCCTGGTTATGATCTCATCTGCTGCGTGATGACGCCATGCCATTTGACTGGTTTCAGATGCTTCAAGAAGCAAGTATGCAGAAGCATTCCCATAGCAGCACTACTTTGTTACACTCGTAACCTGAGACATTTGACTGACTCTGAAGCATTTCCTTAGATATGTAATTGTCCAATACTTGCATAATGTGTGCAGAAGTGCAGGCGTCCAGCTTCCTTTTCTTGTGAAAAAACATCCCTCATTAACCTGTGACATATACATCACTTATTAACAGAGGATGTGTGACAATGTGACATAATATCATCCCAACAGCTTGTTGGACAAATATAGCCTATACATGAGAACTACAACAGTTAATGCAAGATTAATGCCACAAAGACTCTTAAGAAAATATATGTCTACTTGAACATTGCACTACAAAATAATACGTTTACTTGAGCATTGCACTACAAAATCTTTTTGCACTATGCACTGTCTCCCACAAAATCTCTCTTCTGCACAATAATGTACAAAATATATATTTTTTCTGCACAATTTCATGTACATATATCTCTTTCGCACAATTCCATGTACAGTATTTATGTAAAGTTTTTTGTACAGTCTCAGTTTGTCTATGTGTGGACAACTAGGTATAGCAGTTATAGTATTTTTAGTATATGTATAGTCAGATAGTTAACTGTTGTATAGCTCTATTGTTTTTCCTATACTTGCATTGTTGTATGTTTATCTTATGTTTAACTAGTATGTAGCACCGTGGTCCTGCGAGACACGACATTTCGTTCCACTATATGTCCACACATGTAGCAGAATGACAATAAAGCTCGACTTGACTTGACTTGACTTGAAGATATTTCCACATGTCTGCATGAAAGGGATTTGTTAAAGAGATCTAGATTTAGTCCTGAGGGCAGCACTTTAGCATGTTGTCATCATTAATGAATAACTATACAGGAACAAATGAGTAACACAATATTACAGTTTTTCTTAGTCGCTTTGGTGCATTTCTCAGATCAGAAATGAAATTCTCAAAACTACTTGTTCAACCTCCACATCATCTAGTCACTTGTGCACATCATAAAAGAAGTTTCTCATTCTTTTGAACAAGTTGCGATTGCTTTGGTACATTCATGCAATTGATTATGTACAATTGCCTGCGGTTTCCTACATTATCAGTTGCTAATGTTGTGTTGCTCAAAATGTATTGAATAGTTTTCTGTGCAATAGTCTTACCCCTCAAAACATCTAGTCATTATTTCATCGTGTAAGTCATTACATGCAAAATGGTTGATCTAGTTGTCATAAACTGTCAAGCATATTTTCTACACATTTCTATTAGTCTTTTTGTAAATTTGCCATGAATTTTGCAGGTGAATCTTGACTTTCACTAATGAAGAGAATGTAGATCAACCAATGATAAACCAGTCCTCTGAAATTCCTCATAAAGTGCTGCATGCAAAAGCAAAGGTCTGCCTGTGCCTAAGGGATGTTTCCTGTGTTTGCCTTTCTAATTTTATATTTTCGCCTTTGTGCCTATATTTCTTTTTCTATATCACAACGACGTTGTAATGTGTGTGTTTTTTTGTTTTTTGTTGTTGTTGTTGTTGTTGTCAGACCTCTAGTAAAAGTACAACTGTGAATCCTCTCCAGTCTCTTTCAATGAATATCCCGCACACGGTAATGTGTAAATTTGTACTTTTTAAATGGATTTATGGCATACATAAGAAGCACAGCCTTCTGCATTTCAATACAGTAACTGTCATACAAAATGTTGTCAGTTTACATCAGGTAACACTAACAGAGAGCAGTGTTATATTGACAATATGACTAAGCATTTTGACTATCTTGTTTGTGAACAATGACACAAGGACATTTCATTCTGATGGCACTGATATGTTCATTGACATAAATACTTACTTTTGAGAGATGACCTAAAGATTTTGAGTAAGTTACAGGCTTTTGCTGGAAATCCATTATGTGTTGTTGTTTGTACAAATTGTTTTGAGAAATGCACATACTTTGCAAATAATAAGGATGAATCGAGAAATGCACCAAAGTGACAGAAAAACTGTAACATCCCGGAAACTACCATTAACTGACAACAATCTCAATGAATTAGTAAATAATAGCACCCAGTTAAATACGGGAGTCCATTATTAGCTGACCAATAACTAGTATTTTTTTCATAATCAATGTAAAGAATAATCAATTCATGACAAATGACTTGCACTACATTAACATTTTAGGTCTATATTTGATCATTATAGTACAGATCTATTTACTAACTGTGAACCAAATAAAACAAAAGTCCTTTTTAAAATCCAGTTCACAGGACCAAAAAAAAACTTATTTTTTGCTACTTAAAGAGAAGACAACTTCAGTCCACACTATTCACTGAATCACTAGAAAGTCAGGGAAATACTTGAAGATTTTCCAGTCGTCATCCATACCATAAATGCCAAACAACTGAAAACTATGCAGTGATTTATTTATTAGAACAGTATGAGTTCTACCTCAGTTGTCTTTTGGTTATCTCAAACTATTATGAATGGTTGGAAGATTCTCTGCTTTAGGATTAGGATTTCATTAATAGCTGTTGTAAGAATGAATGACTCCAGTGTTACTACATCCTTCTGAAGGAATTACTAGTCATCCGGAGCAGTATTCTGAAGTGAAGATCATGGTAACCCAGTAGTGACTCAAGTATTGCCATATTACCTTCATAAGCTCGTGAAGGGCACTAAAAGGGTGCAGAGCCTGTGAGAGACGCTCACCGGAGAGCAGCAACACACCAGGGAAACTCAGCCGCGTTTGAGAAGCTGTGGATGTTTGCAGCACCGCTCTTCAGACGTGTGTTCGTAAAGTTTGGTTTGACGTCAGCCTCACTAACTCCACACTAGACTAACTGGATTAGTGCGGTGCAGTGACTCTTGATTGGCCTCATTTCCACACACTTCTGTTTTGTACTAAAATCCATGTAAAAAAAACTCAATTATGCATAAAGTGTTTAATGGGTCATGCTGACATTTTTCACTGCATAATGAGAAGTCACCCTCTTAATATACAGGAAGCAAATTTGTCCTGTATGTTATTAATACCAGTTGCTTTAATGTTGGATTTATAAAGCTGTGTGTTTGTACAGTAATATAAATCAGTTCATATCACTACTGGTAGGCGTTTGCATGACGATTGTAAACTGACCGTGTCTGTGTCATGGGAAGCATGGAAAGTTGGGTCGAGTGGAAGAGTTATACTGAAGGAGAAGTGATGAAAGTGTGAAAGTGAATGAAGGGACACGATGTCCTCGGAAGTGATGGGTCCAGATGCGCTGGGTCAGGTGTCACGACGGATCCGGACCCCGAGGACAGCTGGTGCTCGCTTGAGAAGGAGAGACACAGATCCACTGTCACTGCTGTGAGTCTGGAGTCACCACGGCACTTCCAGACTCTCCATGCACTTTCTGCAGGCCTGAAGCACAGATCAATAGTTAGTCTTGTGTATGAATCTTAATTGCTATCAGCTGCCTGATACTCTGAGCGTACTTGAGTAACTCTCAGTAGAGTAGAGGTTTTTTCCTCTTTTTCAAACTGCAGGCAAAGACTCACAGATCTTTAAACTCTCTTTTAAGCTCTGCCTGAGGACGACTGATGAACATTTTCTAGTAGCTAATCAGCATTAAATGTCAGCACATTACCAAAGCAAACACTAACACCTCATCATACTGGGTTTGCTTTCGCTTCGAGTGGAATTCATCTTCCTCACTCTTTGCTTAGTATGAACTATTTAAACAGAAAGTACAATCAGATGCAGTCTGCACATGAATGATCTGTTCACACTGAAAGTAACAAATATGCATAAAGTGGAATGAAATGCAAATTCAGTGCAACAGAAGCTATACGAAGAGCTGTGTACGGTGAAGCAAGTTCAACACTCAGTTCAGCAAAACCAACAAAACTCACATAAGCAGCAAAGCATTGATACATAAATTGAGATTAAGCCCATAAAGTGTATTTTATCATTTAATTAATGATTTCATTATCAGTCTTTAAATATAGAACATTTGAATATTAATATTGAATCTGTTTTGCACGTGTGAGAGTAAAGCGTGCTGTTGCTGCAGAATCTGCCTCTGTTTGCTCCCTTTATAGATAATTACACTTTATACCCCTGGTTTCACAGACAGGGCTTAAGCCTAGTCCTAGACTAAAATGTCTGACTAAAAGTCTGAGCTGTTTTAACTGAAAGAAACTTGCACTGACTGATATTAAAATGTGTCAGTGCCTTTGTTTTGTCTTAAAAATCACAACCATAATGTTTTTTTTTTGTTGTTGTTTTTTTTTCTAAGCATGTTTATAAAAATTACTTAAATGTCCTAATTGAACTATGGCCTAATCCTGGCTTAGTCTAAGCTCTGTCTGTGAACCCGGGTCATAATGTATTTTTTAGTGTAATCCAAACAAGTTCAACCTGACCCATACATTTCCCCCTTTTCATATTTTTATTTAAAAAAAAAAAAAAAAAACATTAAATTAATCATTAAATAAATTATTTTAATCGTTTGATGCAAGTACACAAGTCAAGTAATAGGCTTTTTTAATAGACCAAGTAAAACTGAAACAGTGGATACAGGGTAACACTTTATTTTAGGGACCACTTGACCGTTCGCAAAGAGCTTGATTGACAGGCGATCTGACCGATCATAACGCCGAACCCGCCATCTTGTCCGACAGCTACAGCTGGAAACTAACAATAAATTACATTTTTTACCTATTAGATTGTGTTTTATTAACGTCTACACCTACCCCAACCCTAAACAATAATGCAAAAACAGTAATTATTGTTGTACAGTGTGACAAAAATGACACTATATTAATGTGCGCACGCTCAGGAGCCGCAGCTGTATCCCAACCACAAATCAGACAGCAGAGTAGATTAACTTCAGTCGACTTAAACTTGAAAAATGTATTCTACGGTTAAAATAAAATATGTTCTGATGTTCATTCATGTTCATTTTGTGCTTTACGTAAATATGAAAAGTTGATCGATTCACATGCCTCTTTAACTGAGGCAATACAGTGATCTGTCACAGAAATGTATTTATTCTTTGCATTTCTTTAAAATGACAAAAATTGAAAGCTGAGAGTCCTGAGACCTTGTTTCATATCAGAAGTAACCTGCTCTGTGTTGTCTGTCAGTGTGTTATCAGTTTTCTCTTTGCTCTGCTATGCGTTTTTCACTGCGTGAGAACATGAGTGTAATGTGAGAGCGGCATGGTTTGTCGGGGATAGCAACAGTAACTAAGGAGGGCGGGTCTTTGCAAATGGTCAATTCCCACTATTAACTATTGCTTATTAGCATGTACTGTACTGTATATTACTAGCATATTTGTGTAACGTATTATCTGTCTGTCTTATTGTTTTTGGTTATGACCTGGTTTTCCTGAGTTGTTCTGATTAGTTCATTCTGTCCACCTGTTGTCTTGTTAGTTCTCTCATTAGTCCCTGTGTTGAAGTACCTTGAGTTTCCTCTTAGTCACTGTCTGTCCTTGTTTACGATTGTGTTTGGTAGCATGTATTCCTGTTCTCCAGTGAGTTTGATTTTAAACAAGTGTTCCTGAACGTTCTCCTTCATTGGGCTATTGTTTGAGACCACCGTTCCATAGCAATTGACTGTTTATTAGTACTTATTAGGCACATATTAATGCCTTATTCTGCATGATCATGTTCTATATCCCTTAACCGAATCCAATATACCTACACTTAACAACTACCTTACTAACTATTAATAAGCAAAAAATTAGGAGTTTACTGAGGGAAAAACTCTTAGTTAATAGTGAATATGTGATCCCTATTCTAAAGTGTTACTGGATATGGATTTTGGACGCGGTGTATTTAATGCTGTGATGTATTCAGGTTGAATAGTGGACTCTGTCAGTGGTTTCTCATGCAGCAGAAGTGAGAGGAGTACAGCGATCCCATCAAACGCCACAGACAGTACACGCCATTGATTCTGACTCTGAGGAAATATAACGAAGGATTGCTCTTTAGTGTGCTTTAGTACTGTAGCTTGTCTGTTAGTGTCTCATAGAGTCCAGATGACTTTGCTTTACTCATAGAGCTGTCCAGAGAGATTTCGCTCTGTTACCCGTCAGTCACCCCTGAGGTCATGCTCGGATAGCAGGTTAGCTGCTTTATATCTAGACCAAGGCATTCAGTTAGGCCAGTTTTACCTATAGTTGGAACGGGAGAAAAGAGAGCGTAAGAGGCTAACGACAGCTTGCTGCTGAGATTTGGGCTAAAGATTTATTTTACCCAGCAGAGCCAGTTACTCTCCAACAATGTAATTTCAACATCAAGAGGACTTAATTTTCCTAACACTGTTTAGTTGTTAATAAATGGAGCTGTTAAAATGTAATTCTGCCCATGAAAAATTCAGAGTCAGCAAAAGAAGTGCAGTGCAGTGGTTTCTGCATCATTGTAAGTAATTGCATTGCTCCAGAGACACTGTATGAATGCAGAGAGAGGAGAAAACCGGTCCTGATCACAAGTGCTGAAGAAACTAGAGACATCAGTGGGTTCATCATTATCTCTAAGGATTATTGACAGTTATCTGCTCACGGATTCGTCACCAGAGAGTGTGTTTGACTGAAGAGGACCGGTGGATTCAGAGAGGGTGGTCTTCTGCTGACGTGAATGATGGCTTGATGTGCATGCTAGAGCCACAGCTGCGGAGGACAGATAGAGACAAGACTATATCAAAACCACAAGTGTTTATATAGTGAATCCAAACTCTCCTTGAGAAACTGAGCTGGTTTGTCCTGATCATTTGCTCAGTGGACGAGTGTGAAACATATACATATTCCAGTGCACTAAGCACTTGGTTAATGTCTGTGTTCATTTTGTTTCAAATGTTTTTCTCTAATACACATTGGACACAATTATTGGTACCCCTAGAAATTCTTATGAGTGAAACATCTCTGAAGTATATTCCCATTCATATTCACAATTTTGAGCACTCCAGGGTGATTATGAACATGAAATTATCCAGCCATGGCATCCTATTTAGTAGCTGCATTAGCTGCACACTAGAGAAGGTCTAAACTGACAATGAAGAATGACAAACTTTACCCGTATAATGTAAATAAGGTTGTAAATTGCTTTGGAGAAAAGCATCTGTATGAATGTCTTTTAAATGGCTAGACAGCAAAGATGAAGCAGTTTTGAGTTACTGAGATGAATGTTTCATTCAGTGCAATATTGCTAATGTGTGTTTATTGTTTTGCAGCACTTCTTACGACCAGACCACCAAAAGTGCTGTTCCCGTCAGAGAGACAGGCCAGTGTCATAGACGTCCAGCTCGGTGAGACCCATATACAGACACACATCCACACCAAACACACCAAACACATGCGCTTTTCTTTCATAGAAGTGTTCTGCTGCAGTCATGCAGAAATAAAAACGCTAACATGCTCATGTCCTCGACTGAAAGAGTGCATGAAATCAACATGAGGGTTTTGTAGAATGTAGTCCGTCTCTGACAGCTTTGAGCTCATCTTTATGCTAGTGTACTCCTAAACTTATAGCAGATATATGTGTTTAATAAGCAAATAATCTGACATCCTGCTATTAGCACACAGGCTCTTAGCGGCCTTAATCAAATAAAACCACTGTTTTTGGTGAAGGAGTTGGTGAAGGAGGAATGAAAGTGTCTTCATTGCTTTCAATACATCATTTCTGGGGTGGTTATGTTATCCTGCCCTCTGATGGAAACACTGTTTTTAAAAAATATATATAAAAAAGGAAGAATATGACAAAAGGGTGAATAAGCTGTACTTGACGTATAAGCAAACTTCCATCAGCAGCATGTAAACATATCTTATAAATATCCATCTGCTGCTGCAGGTTCATTTGCCCTACATGTTTAGCAATGCTTAGCAAATGTACAATTAGGAGAGGATGCTGTGAATGTGGGAATGTAATTACCGTGCAAGTGGAAATGGGCTCTGGTGCTGTAATATGCATTTTATTAATTTTAATGATTGCATGAACAAGGAGTATTTTCCATGTTCCTGCGAGATCTCTGCAGGGCCAACAGAAGCAGCAAACCAAGCAGTTTGGAAGGGAAGAAAATATTGCCAACATTACATTTGCATTCATCTGATACATACCTCTTGAATGAGTTTCAGTATATGTTTAATGAACCTATCTGCTTGAACTCGTTCACATCAGTGTTGTAACCAGTAACAAGCTACTACTAGTAGCAGTGAAGCGCAACAAAACACAACATTTTTGCCTTTTTTCTCTCAATTGTGCAAAACACAACAAAATGCAGACACACACTGAAACAGTGCAAGGTTCCCATGTAAAAGAGCTATATCTGATAAACAATGCCAAAATATTCAACCAGTTTTGTTCCAGATCATACCTAGACAGTGTTTTAAAGCATTATGGGCCAGATTTACTCACAGCTTGTACCAACACAACCCTCTTTTGACAGTAAAAAACTACTGTCAGGATTTACTAATGACTTCTTTGCCCTGTTGAATAAATCTGGCCTGTAAGTTCAATACAAAGGCCTTTCCAGACAGTAGACAGCAGCACTATGCTGCTTTATAAGATCTCATTCTGGCTCAGATCTGAGGCAGGCTACATACTAAACTTTGCGAGTATGTGAAAACTTATTCTACTAACCCTAAACCTAATCTAACAGTCTACTTTGAGAGTTAGTAGACGTGGAATTGCAAACTAATGAGAATTAGTTGGTATGTAATTGCAAAGTTACTTATAGTTATTAGAACATCTAAAGTGGATTATCAAAATAAAGTGTAACCGCACAGTATAACACTAACCGCTGATTTGAGCTCTGCAGCGTTTGTTACTGTACTCCTCTGACACAATCAGTCCAGCGCATATATAACACACACACCTCTCTGTTCCTGTCAAACTCCCCCTCTTTCTTTTCAAAGTATTTACTCCTGTCTGGAAGTGTTTGTGACGCTCCTCGTCCGACCTCAGGCTGTTGTCAGGAGCAAAATAGCTGGAGATTTTCTCATATTTAATCTGTCAGCTCCTGCTAAATTATAACGCATTTGCTGGCAGTGCAATTAAAGTATCGGTCAGAAGTGTCTGTTACACAATGAAATTATCTGTACATATTCTGTCCAAGTGACATTTACAGGAGCAAGCCAGCATCTGCTTCACAGAGCTAGAGCACAGAAGAGATGAGATGAGTTTCTGTACAGAAGACCTGGATTAATGACTGCAGTTGATAAGCAGAGCGCAAAACACAATGCACTCGGTTTTACCACAGAGTAACGAATCATTGTTGATCCTTGTGAATGAGTCTGGTAGGTCCAGGGCTGTTCTTTGAGCAGTGTCTCTCTTCTCTCACGTTCTGCCACCTGCTCGTGACAGTGATGCTCACCTCGGGTCACAGCCGCCGTCCAGAGCTGCACATCACCTGTGCTCACAGCCGACTCCCTAAACCAGACCACATGCTCACAACTTCTGAGAGTTTGGAGGTGAACTGTGCAATTCCTGCACTGAACCAAATGACACAATCAATGCAATTGTTTGCTTTTCTGTGGATAACGTAAGTTCTGAACTCGATGGCACAACGCTGGAGTGTTTCTGGTGCTGTCAGGGCATTGCTAAAGTGTCCTCACTTGTTAAACTGGTATAAAAATTGACAGTAAGCAAAGTTTTTTTTTTTTTTTTAAATTGTAAAAATGCAGAAAGTTTCCTGTAAGGAGTAGGTTTAGGTGTAGGGCGACAGAAAATACAGTTTGTACAGTATAAAAACCATTACGCCTATGGAATGTCCCCATTTAGATAGCTAAGTACGCGTGTGTTTCGTTGCTGCTGTAGGTTGTTCTGGTCGTTTGCTAGGGTGTTATTTCTGCTCTGCTCTCTACATACAGTCCCTCCTAGATATGATTTGAAATATCATTCATGCCAGCATGTGCACGGAGTTATTTCACCCAAACATGAAAATGCACTCACTCTCGGGCCATCATCTAACATCAGGATGAGTTTGTTTCTTCATCAGATTTGTAGAAATGTGTCTCTGCATCAGTGTCTCAGCAATGGAGTCTCTGCAGTGAATGGGTGCCGTCAGAATGAGAGTCCAAACAGCTGATAAAAACATCACAATAATCCACAAGTAATCCACAGCACTCCAGTCCATCAGTTAACATCTGGAGAAGACAAACGCTGAAGCAAATCCAGCTTTAAGATGTTTTTAACTGTCACTTCCAGCTAAAATAGAGTTTATAATCCAAAATAACACTGGACTCTCATTCTGACGGCACCCATTCACTGCAGAGCATCCATTGCTGAGACAGTGATGTAGCGACACATTTCTCCAAATCTGATGAAGAAACAAACTCATCCTGATTTTGGATGACCTGAGGATATCACAGAACACTCTGGGACAACATATAAGATCCAAGTGCAGTTTTAATGAGCAATCCAGACAAAGATCCACAAACAGGGCAAAAGAAAAAAGCACAAGAACAAGGTAATCCAGAAGACAACACCAGCAAAAAACACACAGGAGACAGAGTGACAAAAACACAGTGCAATGCTCATATCGGGATAAGCTAAATAGCTAAATGACAAACAGCTGAAGGCATTGAAGCATGACAGTCTGTGCAAGGGTGATGGGAACTGAAGTCCAGAACAAAAGACCGTGATCTGAGAAGAGTACCCTCTGATGGCTGTTATAGGCACATCAGCTGATGGCTGTGACGGAGAGTGAGCACATTTTCACTGTTGGATGTACTATTCCTTTAAAGACAAATCCCTCAACCAATTCAATACAAATAATGCATTTTAAAGCAAGTTTCTCAAACACTCCTCCTGTTTGCCACCAATAATGTCGAGCAGATAAACTCACACACCATTCAAACAAACCACCATTTCACTTATTTTTAAGTAAAGTGTTTCATATTTGTGGTTTATGCTGTTGTTCTCGTGCACTGCGGGCCCAAAATGTTACAAACGGAGACAAAATAAGTGATTTATGAGATGAGCTCAGAGAAAAGCATTTTCAAATCAATAACTTTTTCAGTAACATTTCCTAAAAAACACAGACATTAGCGTATGAGAACTGGACTAGTCTGACATGTTCATAAGTACATTTAAAGCTGTCAGATCAAATACCACAAATGCCATTCTGTCTCTTTGTTTTCAGTAGATCAGTTTATCTAAACGCATCATGATCTGTGTAGATTTGGAGACTTTCTGACCCTCACACAAATATTAAAAATGTTCATGAAATATATCAGCATTTCTGGCTGCTCATCGGTTTGGCTCAGAGCATTTCTGTTTCACACAATGTTTGATTCATCTGTGACTGAAACACTACGGCTAATTCAGGACAGAGCATGTTTCATTCTGAACACAGTCATACACCTTAAATAAAGCTATTAATCACATGCTCAGAAATCACTGTTTGGCTGAGAGAGACGTGTTCAGCTGTTCTTTGTTTAGTTTCTGCTTTCTGTTTGATCTTCTTCAGTGAACAGTGAACTAAAGCAGTATTTTCATCATTCTGACCATTATATGAGGATATGATTCTCTCAGTCTACTCAGACTGAAATGAATGTGATCATTGTAAAATGTGCAGTACACAGCTGTTTAGATTGTATGCAGAGTTGATCCTGATGTCTGCTGTAAGCATGAGAAATCCTCCGCTGAAGTCCACAGTGAGCCTCAGCCGCTCTGGATCTGATTCCTGGAGTGAACTGGATAAAGTGTTCAGCTCTAAACATCGCAGCCGGCCACAGCCTCGTTCATTTGCATCTCCTGCCACTTTCTCTCTCTTAAAAGCTGTAATTGCAGGCAGAGGAAGCTCTTCACCGCTGTGCTGCTAATGCTGCTGAAAGCCCTGAAGGGTTTTTACACATTATTTGCATATAATCAGCATATGTGAGAACAGAGGATCGGTGCAGTAAATATTATTCAGAGTTTCCTAATCACTCCTGCAGCAGGTCAATGAGAAGAGCAGCGTGAGCTGAGGATGCAGAGCAGTAAACACTCGCTTCTGTGTCCACATCTCTTCATTTAGAGCTCACACTAAAGCAGCGTTTCATTCAGGAGAATGAGTGTGTGCGTGTGTGTGTGTGTGTGTGTGTGTCTGGGTTGGTATTTGTGGTTTACGGGGACATAAATTTGTATAATGACATGGGTATGACAGAGGTATTATAATTTGAAGGTGGTTTATGAGGACACTGCCTATGTCCCCGTAATTCAAAAGGCTTAAAAAAACATACTAAATGGTGTTTTTTTTTTGAAAATCTAAAATAGCAGAAAGTTTCCTGTAAGGGGTAGGTTTAGGTGTAGGGTTGGTGTAGGGCGATAGAAAATACAGTTTGTACAGTATAAAAACCATTACACCTATGGACAGTCCCCGTAAAACACAAATACCAACATGCGTGCGTGCATGTGTGTGTGTGTTTGTGTGTTTGTGTTTGTGTGTTTGTGTGTGTGTGCGTGTGTGAGTGTGTTTGTGTGCGTGTGTGCGTGTATGTGTGCGTGTGTGTGTGTGTGTGTGTGTGTGTGTGTGTGTGTGTGTGTGTGTGTGTGAGTTTAGAGAGGAGCACCACGTGTCTTTCTGTGAGAAACAGGTCACTGCTCTTTAGGCGTCTGAGAATAATGATTATGATGTGTGAAGGCAATGCTTTTACATAAAGATTGCTCCACTTGACATTTAAATTAAAACATTCATTATGTAAATATTATGCAAAGTGTCCTTGGGTTTTTGAAAGGCGCAATATAAAGAAAACATTATTATTATTATTATTATTATTATTATTATTATTATTATTAAAATGTTATAAATTGTTTATTTATTTTAAAACCTAATGAAACCTACTTAAATAGGCTACAAAGATGACATTACCAATAACTTTATTTAGATTTTTTAAATATTTTTGGATAACATAATAACTATATAGTAATAAAATACTTATAAATTAATTTGTAAGTAATTCATAGCTTATAAACTGTAGTCTCTATGTTGTTAATACATGAATATGTCATGTACAAATATTGAGTACTTTATTCATTGTCACTGTAATTTACAAATTATTGTTGTACAAATGCAAAGAGATAGATCATATACAGTAATAAGAACAAGAATATAGTATATGCTAATTAGTATATGTTAATGTTTAATAAAGCTATAGGTTATTGCCTTTAATTTAATATTTCCTGTGACCTAATCTAAAGTGAGAACTATTTACTTCTGATAATCATTAACAACTCCTTTACTACTGGTTTAAATACTGTACATTCGTTAGGAATGGTTGACAAGTAGTTAAGAAAGGATAATAAAACATTATTGAATGCTTTATGTTGTAGTTTAACTACCATGGCAATGAATAAAGAACTCATTATTTGCATGAGCTGTTAATGCAGAGAGAAGAGTTTGTGAGCTGTGAATGGATGAGTTTGCTGTGTGCTGATGCTCAGCGGAGATGCTGTGAGAGAGAGAGCGTCTTTCTTTGACCTTTGATTGCTTTTAAAGGAAAGTCTTGGGCTGATTCGCGTGCAGCAGTGCATTAGTCCTGTGTGTTTCCCTTCACACACACTTTACAGTGCTTGTGTGTGTGTTCTGTGAAGGCTCCGGGTCACAGCAGGACACGTGCTCTCGTGTATGAGTGACGAAGTGAACATTATTTCTGTGTTCTCCATGCATCTGTCTAACGCTGATGGCTGTCTGTTATGCTTGTGTTGGACAGGCATGCGTCTGGTCCTGGATTGCAGGGCTTTCTTCGGCTACAGCGGAGATTCCCGGCCCATCATCTACTGGATGAAGGGAGATAAGTTCGTGGAGGAGCTGGAAGGACACATACGAGAGAGTGAAGTCAGGTACTGCTTTACTTGAATTAAGAGCAATAACCTGTGGTCTGATGAGCGTGCATGAGCTGAAGAACAGAGCGGCGTTATATAACACACTCACAGCCTACAGAAGAGCAGCATGAGGACCGCTGAGCACACAGAGACCTCTAGTGGACATCTGCTGTCATTCACACACTGCTGCACCGGAAACACATGCGTGAGACCGAGTGTTCAAGTGTGCACTATACATTACTGTGTGCAGTACAGTATCATATACAACACTTCACACACTGTACAGTCACAATATGTACAGTACCTGTGAGACACTGATTGATTGATTGATTGATTGATTGATTGATTGATTGGAGACACTAAATTGTCTATACACTGTAAACAGTTTTAGGACTTTTTTGAATATAATCTGCTTATATTTAATAATTGTTGTATTAATTTAACAATTAAAGTTGGTCTGGGCTTTCATCAAACATAATACAATTTAATATAACCGGGGTTATAATAGTTAACTAAACTAAAACTCAAACCATACAAAAACATTTTAGTTAATTGAAACAAAAATAAACATTAACTGAAATAAAATGCAAGGCAACATTTTTCATTTTCATTTAGTTTAATGATGTACTAAAATAACAAAAACTGAAATAACGGGAACTAAACATGAATAATAAAAAACTATACATATTAAAAAAAAAAAACAATAAAAATGGCACACAACACAATTACTTCAACTTTAACAAAATTTAAGTGAAAATTGAAAATATAACAATAATAATAAAAACTGTTCAAAATAATTACAAAAACTGTGATAGCATCTCAGTGATAACACTGAATATATCATAACATATTAAAGTTATGATATAATTAAAATTATATAAAGCTAAAATACTGGATTCAAGTTCAGTAAGTTTGTATATTAAGTTAAACTGAGTGATGTAGAGCTTTGTCTAGAAAAAGACCTTGGAAAAGTGATACAGAGTTGCTTATATACTCCAAAATAAGTGATGGATGAAACTTCACCCAAGAGAACATTAATCACACTAATGCTGAGATGAAACATAACACAGTTTTTACAAGAAAATATATGCTTTGACCAAAAACAGTTGATCATCAGTGATCAAACTGAGCAGACTGACCCTCGTCATCAAACGCCACACTGTAAGTAAGTTCCTTATACTAAATGCCTAAAATGAAGGCATTTTATGTTTCGTCAACTTTTCAACTTTTTCAGTCTTTAAGATAGTGAGGTTTTTTTTTTTGGTGTTGATGTTTCTTATTTTTTGTATTGTGTACTGTGCAGAGGTGGACAGTAATGAAGTACATTTACTTAAGTATTGTACTTAAATACACTTTTTGAGGATCTGTACTTTACTTGAGTATTATTTTTCTGGAAACTTATGACTTTAAAGGGGTCCTATTATGCTCTTTTACAAAGTCTTGATTTTGTTTTGTGGGTGTACTAGAACATGCTCTCATGCTTGGTGGTTCGAAAATCGCATTATTTTTCACATAATTTACATTATTACAATACCTTCCTCCCCAGCCTTGCACAAACGGCTCGATTAGTTCCAGGTTTGATGAAGGCCCGCCTTCCGAAAAACAAAATGTGTTGTGATTGGTTAGCTGTCCCAGTGCGTTGTGATTGGCGAACAGCTTAGACGGTGTGTCAGTACTGCCCCGCCCCTTGCCAAAGCAGCAAGTTCGTCAATATTGCCATATCAATCCAGACCCCGAGAATATTGAACAAGAGGATCGCGCAGAACCTGTGCACGCACGGATACTGCAAGACATATTAAAGTGGTAACGACACTGTTGTTGTTTTTTTGGCTAAATCATGTTTTAGATAGGATGTCAACAACAGCTCAAAAAAGTGCAACAGTAATATGTATTATGTTTATTGTTCTTTAATTCTAACATTATAACATGAATTGCAGTGAAACTGTTATACAGTTGAATTTATTTATACCATAGTCCCACAGAGTTGCACTATTTGTGGTGGCATATATATGCAGATTAATTCTCTACCAGCGGGAGGCGCTGTTGGAGCGGGAGAGAGCGAGGTTTCTCCGGTAACGCTGTACACAAAGCAGAGCTCCGCTCACAAACACTGCTTTATCAGACATTACATCCAAGATGAAATGAAAATGGCATCCAAAATTTTCTGAAGACAGTCGGTTTCCTTCAGAAATACAGTGATATAAAAACACCCGCACCGGGTTTCGATTTTGAAACATGCATTCGAATTTCGGTAGGCGGGATTTATTTTAATGATATTCTAATGGGCCACTTTGTGATGTCACAAATACAGGAAAACAACTTTGTAGTCCAAATGAGCCGTTCGTTGTAGTTCTTGAAAAGGGATTTTTTAAAAACTAAATATCTCCCTTTGGAGTGGACTTTGAGATTTGTAACTTTGTAGATCTTTTTATGCCCAAACATACACACTACACACTGACTAAAATTCAAAAAGTGAAAAAGCATAATAGGACCCCTTTAACTTCACTACATTTGAAAGACAAATATCATACTTTTCACTCCACTACATTTCTATCAAGGTCCTTGAAGTAGAAAGTCATTACTGTGTAGCAGCTTTCTGTCACGCTACGGTGAATGAAACGCACGACGATGATGATGAACAATGCAAATAGTCTTTAATAATCCACACAAGGTAATCCACAACAGGCAGGAAGGCTTGACACACACGTAGGGACTAAGCAGACCAGACGAGGGAACACAGGACTGAACACAACTTAAATACGTTGGTAAATGAGGACAATTAACAAGACACACCTGAACCTAATGACAATAATCAGACATAGACGGAAAACTGGGTCACACAGAGCACATGGGTGATGAAAACACAACAAACAGTCCTGGGGTGTGACACTTTGAAAGTCAGTGGCATTTTTTTCTTCTCTAAAATGTGATTTTTTTTCACAGCCTATCAGTAATCACTCTTCTAGGGTTATGTGAAGTGGTTTCCCAGCATTTTTTGAACACTGACCAGTTGCAAATGTGATATTAATTTACAACAATTCAATAATAAGAAGTTAATATTGTAGTATATATTAGACACAATATTGTCTGATTTTGTAAAATTGCGTAAGTGAAAATATTACCTATTTACCTATTAACCTAATAGGTTAATATTACTAGGTTTGTCTGCTTCACATCAGTACTGTAATTCATTATTTTGTTTATTAAACTGATAAGTGTGGTGTCACCTGCATATTTTTGACTGTAAGGCCGCTGGAGAACAGCAGAGCGTATGCAGACCTCAGGAGCTCAGATGAATGTTTGTTCACCTTCAGCGACCGTCGTCTGTTTTGGAGGAAATCAGCATTCAGAAGCACAGATCTGGTTGAATATCTGCATGTTTTAGCGTAGTGTAGTGGTTGAATGGGGTGATGCTGTTAAAGGCAGAGCTGTGCTCTATGAAGATGAATGCGTGTGCGGCGGTTCTGAGCCTCTAGATGGTGCTGTGTATAATTCAGGAGTGAAAAGACCGTGGACAAACTCAAATGAAGAAAAGTGAGAAGTTGTGGAACCCAGGGAAAACATTACAACATTATTAATAGTATATGGAAGCATGTGTGTAGCAAAATTCAATTTGCAATGTAATATGCAAAATGACAATTTATTTCTGTATTTAAATTTACATTTTCCCATGCATATGTGCAACATTTAGTGCAAAATGAAAATTCAATTATATAATTTAAATTTGCCATTTTCTAAACTAGTTTTAATATGCATATTAAAAACATATTTTAAAGCTTTATAAGTTGCAAAATTAAAATGTATTACCCAAATTGATTAGATATGTTTAAAATGTCCAAGCAAAAACTGTAACAAAATTATCATTTAAATGCAGTTTTTCCTAAATGCATTTAGACTAAGGGGTAGGGCATTTGGGATTGCATTTTCATCATAATACCGCGTGATAATTGTAGCAAAATGCAGTGAGAGATTCAAAATGCATTCTGAGCCAAAGGTGCAGCGAAATGGTGATTTAAATGTCTTTTATTTTTCTTAAATGCATTGACACTTACATATATGACGTTTCAATTGCATTTTCAATTTTCAATAAATATATTAAATAATATTTTCATAAACACGCCTCCTAGCTGTTAATCATCACATCAAGGCGGGGCTCGGCAACAGGAGGCATGATAGGTACTAATTGCTCAAAAGTCGAAAAATTCCTGTTTATTTTTACATATCAGTCAATCTGAGGGGTTGCTATGGGTTGTGTGTGTTTTGCTCGACTGACTGATATTCCACAGTCTGTTCAGAAACATAGGCTCTGGAGTCATATATGGTTCATTCAGTGAGCGATTTAATAAAAAATCTATATATTACATATTTTAGAATATTACATAATTCATCAATGCCTGTTTGTCATGTATAATACACCAACCAATAATGATCTGGCTCAAGTTCAAATTAAATTGGACAATAATGTGAAGTGGAGCGGTCATTTTCCGTTCTTATTCATAAATCGGTAGAAAATGACATGGGACGACGAGCTTATTTGTGGATTTGTCTCATTTTATAAATCAAATTACATCGCTCATAAAATAGAATGACTAAAAAAGCACTGCACAAAACAAAAGTCGCAATAATGGTAATCAGTATTCAATTCACTTATATTTATGTATGATATCATACACCATTTACTATTTGATGAAACTCTTATAGTTAATGAAGCCCAAGTGCCATCTACAGGCCTATTATGTGAAGTGTAGGCTGGAGAAATGGTGATATGAAAGGATTTTATTATATTACCATTTTTGATAATTATGCAGCATTATGAAAGTGTCTTATGCTCATCAAGCCTGCATTTATTTGATCAAAAATACCAAAAAATTGTAATATTGTGAAATATTACAATTTAAAAGAATGTTTTTGTTTTTTTTTTAATTTTAATATACTTTAAAATATAATTTATTTCTGTGATTTCAAAGCTGAAATTTCAGCATCATTACTCCAGTCTTCAGTGCATGATCCTTCAGAAATCATTCTAATATACTGATTTATCAATGTTGGAAACAGTTGTGCTGCTTAATGTTTTGCTTTTTATTTAAATTTTATTTATTTATTTTGGAACCTGTGAAAGTTAAAACAATATCGATCTTTACTATCACTGTTTCTATCAATTTAACAAATCATTTAACAAATCCTTGCTGAATAAAAACTAATTTTTAAAAAAAAAAAAAAAAAAAGTACTATTGTAATATATTGTTACAAAAGTTATATTTTAAATAAATGCTGTTCTTATTTAACTTTTTATTCATCAAAGAATCCTGAAAAAGTATGACACGTTTCCAACATTGATAATAATTCAACATTGCATAAAATGCATTTTAAAGTATATTAAAATTTTGATCAAATAAATGCAGGCTTGATGACCATAAGTGACTTATTGCAAAATTATAAAATAGTAATGTATCCAAACTTTTGACCTATAATTTTTATTTTTATTTTTTCACATTGCCCTTTTTTTTTTAAATCTGAGCCCCTGCCCCTGAAGAACTATCTGCACTTCCCTGTTCAGGTGCCACGGAACACGTGCTATTTTACAGATTAAAAATAAAAGAGTAATAAAATATAAGGTAAGGTAGTAAATAAGTGTAGAATAGCACTGTCTGTTTGCTTATGTGCATCATTCGGAGTGTAAACAGTGAGAGATGTTGAGGCAGGTGAAAAGCGTTTGGTTAACGGTGAATATTGACCTATCGTGCGTCCTGTTGCCGAGCCCCGCCTTGATGTGATGATTGACAGCTAGGGGGCGTGCTCGGCTCCGAATGCATTTTCAAATCCACAATAACTTAAACTATATTCATCACAGGTTATTTAATGAAAATGCAATTGAAACTCATATATGTAAGTGTCAATGCATTTAAGAAAAATAAAAGACATTTAAATCACCCTTTTGCTGCACCTTTGGCTCAGAATGCATTTTGAAACTCTCACTGCGTTTTGTTACAATTATCACGCGGTATTATGATGAAAATGCAATCCCAAGTGTCCTACCCCTTAGTCTAAACGCATTTAGGAAAAACTGCATTTAAATGATAATTTTGCTACAGTTTTTGTTTGGACATGTTAAACATATCTAATCAATTTGGGTAATACATTTTCATTTTAATTTTGCAACTTATAAAGCTTTAAAATATGTTTTTAATATGCATATTAAAACTAGTGTAGAAAATGGCAAATTTAAATTATATAATTGAATTTTCATTTTGCACTAAATGTTGCACATATGTATGGGAAAATGTAAATTTAAATACAGAAATAAATTGCCATTTTACATATTGCATTGCAAATTGAATTTTGCTACACATATGCTTCCATAATAGTAAAGGTTTCCCACAGTCAGTGAAAAGCTGGAAATAACTGCTGTTACTCTCTACACTTGATCAGTCCCAGCAGCAGCGTCACAGCTTGATAATTCATGTTCATGCAATGATGAGACGGACAAAGTTAGCCGATGCATGCCATTTTACTCTCTCGTGCAGATAAGAGTGGACTGACCTGAATGAACAGAAATAAAAGCAGAATATAAATGTTCTTTCTCCGTTTTCTGAACCACACAGCACAGCTAGAGCACACGAGCACATTTCTCTAAACTATACTACCCATAATGCATTTCACTTGGGACTACAACAGCTGTAGATAGTTATTTTCAGGGTTAACTCTTATTTCCCTTCTCCCGCAACACTGTCATTGATATAGCTGCTATAAGCGTGTGCTTCAGACGTTGCGTGCAGCTGAATCAACCACACACTCATCACGATGAAAACATTGACCTTAGAAATAACGAACGTGACATAGAGATTACGCCGATGCATATGGCGCATACACAAGATGCTTATTTAATTTAACCTGTTTCATGTCTGTTACTATCGGCGTGTCCTCAGAGCAATTAGATGCTCTAAACTGATTTTTGCTCCAGCTGTATAAACACAGATGCTAAATTCTGCTACTTATACGCTTAATATTTTGCTCCTGCATACAATGCAAACTGCTAACATGACACTTAGTTTAAAATGGATAATAGTTTCTCATTTTTGTATTCAATTAGGCAGACCACGCAATACACACAGCGATATGGATTAAAAGAGCATTCACTTATCTTAGATGTTGATTTCACTGTTTCTGAAGCAAGCTGCTATAGCAAGCACACAGATACTGGACTCTGGAGCAGTGGAAACCTGTTCTGTGGAGTGACCGAGCACACAGTGTGACGGCAGAGTCTGGGTTTAGAGAACGTTACCAGCCTAAATTCATTGTGCTGGCTGTAAAGTGTGGTGGATGAAGGATAATGGTGTGGGGCTGTTTTTCTGGGGTTGTGCTCAACCCCTTGCAGTGAAATCTTAATGCTTCAGCATATCAAGACATTTTGGACAATGCTGTGCTTCCAGTTTGGGGAAGGACCTTTTCTCTTCCAGCATGACTTAGTGCACAAAGCAAGCTGAATGAGTTTGATGTAGAAGAACTCGACTGGCCCTGACCTCAACCCCATCAAACACCTTTGGGCTGAACTGGAACAGAGATTGAGGGCCAGGTCTTCTCATCCAACATCAGTGTCTGACCTTCACTTCACTTCAAATGCTCTGCTGGATGAATGTGCAAAAAACCCACAGAAACACTCCAAAATCAGGTGGAAAGCTGGTCCAGAAGAGTGGAAGCTGTTACAGCTGCAAAAGAATGCAGTGTCATTAAAGTCCCTGTTGGTGTAATTGTCCATATTCTGTCGAGTGATGACTATATAGTAGGCACTCACTTTGTGTCTAATGAAGTTGCACTGCTGGGAAATCATGCTGATGATAAAGTACCAAGGTCGTCCATAGTTATGTGACAAAAACAAAAGCCTTTGGACTACTTCCAGTTTTACTCATTTCAAATTAAGTTATGAATGAGCTTTTTTTCCCTCCCAAAAACCACACAAACAGATGGTCTGAAGTAATTCTGCATCTAATCCTAGTGTGACGCACCATTAAACTCAGCAGGAATCAGATCTCCAGCAGCACAAGCCTGACTCACACTCACATTTCCATCAGCTGAATACGGACACACACGCATGCACGCACGCACGCACGCACACACGCACACACACACACACTGTCATCCAACATGTCTGACAGCAGCACATTCTCCAAATACTGTTGTTAAGCCACCATCACCTTCCTGATCTCTCTCACACACACACACACACTATATATATATATACACACACACACACACACACACACACAGTATATTATTAAGGCAGTGATGTGTGACAGGTGTGAATGAGTGTGATTTATTACTCTACAGAGTACAGGTGAAAGAAGAAAAACAGTTCTTGGAAAATACATTTCAGTGAGGAGCTGGCATTACACATGACCCGCTGTGATGGCCAAAACTGTCTGCTAATTATTTTGGTTACACTTTATTTTGATCGTCCACTTTAGACATTCTACTAACTATAAGTAACTTTGTAACTACATGTCAACTAATTCTCATTAATTTGCAACTACATGTCTACTAACTCTCAGAGTAGACTGTTAGGGTAGGTTTAGGGTTAGTAGAATAAGTTGACACATACTTGCAAAGTTTCTCTTGTATGTTGTGGACCCATCAAAATAAAGTGTTAGAAGATATTAAGCAGACAGTCTACTAATACTCTAATGACTGCTAGTTGATATTTAGTTGAAAAGTTACTTACTGTTAGTAGAATGTCTTAAGTGGACTCGAAATGAAGTGTTACCATTATTTTATCTTAGGACATGCTCATTTGTAAATAATAATAATAATAATAACCTTGCTAAAAAGTGACAGTAAAGATATTTACATTGTTACAAAAAAATAAATTTCCAATAGATGCTTTTCTTTTGAACTTTATATTTATCAAATTATCCTGAAAAAATGGAATAATGGAATAAAAAGATGGTAATGGAGTAAATTATAATAATATTTCACAATATTTCTGTTGTTACTGTATTTTGAAACAATAAAATGCAGCATTAGGGACACTTCTTTCAGAAATATTTAAAGAATATGTGCTGGCGGTGGCACAGATGAGATCAGGCAAACCCAGCAAACATCAGTAATCAAATGAGCGTTGTTTCAGTGATCTGTAGCATAATTCCTCTGATGGCATTTCATCTGTTTGAGTCACTGTCAGCCGTTATCATGATCATCTTCCTTTGATGATGTCTGTTTGATCTTTGTGAATTACTCCTTCATTTCAGGTGGATAATGCTCATCTATTACTCTTAGAGACGCTGGATCTTTATTCACAGTGGAGCTTTCTTCATGTTTCACATATAAAGTATAAAGAATTCATCAGGAAAACCGTCTGGTTTAATGTCACAGGGAGCACGGGAGAATAATAGAACTGTTTCTGGTTTTTATTGTAACTTTAGTAAGTTTTGCAAGGATGACATTTCAAAAGGTTGAATTGATGTTTTTCAGTGCTTTTATTTTATATAAATGAATGCTTGAGCATAGAATGACTCATGATTATAAAAAAAATCAGTATGCATGCTGGGAATATTTTAATAGGACTAGTATCATATGGATGCTTCACCTCTTTTCATTTCTATTTTTTTAAAGTGAATCCAAACATGAAAGCAAGATCTAAAGAGAGAAATTCATCTTCAAAGACCTTCAAATCTGATTATATTTAGACTGAAATGTTCAGTATATTCATTAAAGCCATGATATTTCTGCTTGTGTAATTCAGATCTTATGTATGTTTACCCTTTAGATGAACATCAGTTAACGTTTAAATCAATGTTTCATTTATTTTGCATTCTCAAACCAATATCAAGTAAGAATATCTCAACCCTTGGCTGTCAAATAATATGATGGGATACAGGATCTGCGCAGCATGCTCTGTTTTATACTGTACTCCATGCATGAAGAAAGTTTCCATATCTGCGTCGTTCTGCAGAAGCGGTATGAATAGCGTGAAAGTGTGCTAATGTGTGTGTTCAGGCTGGTGCGGGAGTTTCTGGGGGAGAAGGAGGTGGAGCTGTCGCTGATCTTTGACGCTGTGGAGGAGACGGACATGGGCAACTACACCTGTAACGTGGAGAACCACATCGGCCGAGGCAGCGGCAGCGCCGTCCTGCAGAAGAAAGGTGAAGCGCTCAAATCTACACACAGCAGCCGTATGGATCTTGTGCTGTCTTCCTCATCTTCATCTCATGGACACGGCTGAACTCTGACTCTCTCACTCATATAACAGCAGTTATAAACCAGGAGCTGATATTAAAAACAGCTTCACACTGAGCATAGAACGGCTCAAAGTGAACCAGCACTGTCTCTCAAACATCATAAGAGGAACTTAATAAGTTGTGTTTCAGACACTGACATAAATTTCTTGTGTTTCAGACACTGACATATCATTCTTTCTTTAGTTTTTTTTCTGAAGTGCGTTTCACATATCCAAACAGCTGAGTCTTTAGCCATCTTCAAGAAACGCCTAAAAAACATCTCTAAATATATAACATTAATAAATAAATAAATAAATAAATAAATAAATAACCTTGCTATGTGTACTGCATTAGACTAACGAGGACTTATCACAACACTTATATATCATTGCTCTTTTGTTGGTTTTGATTGCTTCTATTGTCCTCATTTGTAAGTTGCTTTAGATAAAGGCATCTGCTAAATGACTAAATGTAATGTAAATATTGCTGCAGATACATTTTGGGTCATTAAACTCTGTGAATGATGGTCACTCAATCAGCCACAACACATCCCAGATGTATATAAATCCATCCTTTAAACTGAGGATTTAGTGGTGAGATGTGGTGAACGTGACATTTTGTTTATGACAGTTCAAGGGGGAAAAAACGGTGACACAACCAATCAATTGTTTGGAATAACTAAGATTTTTTTGTAATAATATTCCAATATTACTGTTTTTACTGTGTTTTTGATCAGATAAATGTATACCTTTGGGATTTAAGTCTAAATGATTTAAGTCATCTGTTTTCTCATGCAGACGTGTACAGGCTGGAGCTGGTTGGTGGTCTGGGTGCCATCATGCTGATATTGGGGATCTTCACAGCCATCTATAAGTGCTATAATGTGGAGATCATGCTGTGCTACCGACGACACTTCGGCAGCGATGAGGCTGATGACGGTACGTAAGAATAACATGACCAATAACGCTTTCTGTTTCCAATTACAAATATTTTGGGTGCAATATCTAGTTCATGGCATGCAACTGTTTTTGCAAGCCTTGCATAAAAATAAATAAATAAATAAATAAATAAAAAATAAAAAAAAAAAACTTTTTACTACTGTAATGATGGATCGGAGTCCTGAACAGATGGCTAGAAAAGCCTAAACAAGGCATTAATGCAATGCATTTTTTCTCTCTACAAAAATGCATACAATACATACAGTATATCATAACATGAAGAGTTACCTACACTCTCAGAAAAAAAGGTACAAAAGTTGTCACTGGGGCAGTACCTTTGAAAAAGGTACACCTTTGTACCTTATCTACCCCTAAAGGGAGCCTATTAGTGCCTAAAAGTACATATTAGTACTTAAAGTGTACATATTAGTAACTAAATGGTTAAGCACCAAAGGAAATGCTAAAATTAGCAATTTATTATTTAACGTCTCATTACTTTCACATTATCCTTATCAACTCATTATTATTAACTATTCTTTAACATTACTTTGTTACATTTTTCTTTTATATATTCTTTTACATTACCCTTATCAACTCATTCATTTACATCACTCCAAATGATAGAACTGCAAGTAAAGATTGTATTGTCCACCTGAGTGGAAAATTGTCTTTGGCTCACCAGCACAACAAAATAAGTAACAACATTCAAGATTTAAGGTCTTTGCACTCTGAGTCGAAATTCTTGTCCGAAATTTTCGCACGTTAAAAAATAAATACGACCTCATGTTGTGTCAATCACGTTTACACACTGCCTCCGATACTTTCGTCTGTCATAAAAAAAAAAAAAGTCAGACCAGGTTCGATTTTCTGCATTTTCACATTCGTAGCAAGCATTTTGATAGGAAAGGATGACGGATATGAAAAAAAAAAATGCATATGAAAATTTTGGACTCAGTGTGCAAGGACCTTAACACTTGAAATGACACTCCTTTGTTTTGTTATTATTTAATCAACAACCAAGGGCCAGATTTACTAACAGCTTGCGCCAGCGCAAACCATCTTTTGGCGTTAAAATAGTACTGTCAGGATTTACTAAAGACATGCAGTGAAGAATTAGCGCTGGAAAGGTGTGGACACAGTTACTTTTGCGCCTGACCTTATTGAATATGCATTAGTAGGAGTTTCCCTTTCAGACTTTCAGAATGTATGAGAGGAGAGTATTCAGACAAATCACACAACGAGATTTACTAACGTTTGCGCTCATCAAATTACTGGTGTTTGCGGCATTATTTAACACCCAAAAAAGCATGTCTTAAAGCAGGCGGTAATTTGCGCTGCTCTTGGTAGATTGCGCTGGTCATTATGGAAATGATCTGGCTGCATCTGTGTTCTTTAATATGCACCTTTTCAGTAAATCACCTGCAGAATTTTCCCCTCCCATCAGCTCTAAGACTAATTTGCCCTGTTTAGTAAATCTGGCCTCAAGTGCTATAATTCAAAATGGTTTTAATAATACTTTCATCAAAACACATTCAAAATGTTTAAAATCCAAACGGATGTCATAAGAAGGTTACATACATAACTCAGATCCTAAGAAGGGAATGAGACGCTGCATCATGTTATTGACGCTCTGGGAACACTCTGCGTGACCGGTGTCTGAACATGTGTGGAAACACGCCAATCTTGAGGACAGGGCAGCAAGACCATAGCATGGCATCTGTCATGGAATCCCTGGATTCTAACTGTCTGAGGGAAAATGCACAGGCACGCCTGAAGTGTGGCATAGCAGCGCCTCATTCCCTTCTCAGGGAACCGGGTTACATACGTAACCTAAGACATTCTCTTTTGAATGGAACTCAACGCTGCGTCATGTGCAGACAGCACTAGATCAGCCCTGAAGGACAAGAGGTCCTGGGGTTAAGTCCTTGTCCAGACTGTAAAATCCCATGAATGCATGCAGAGAGGACCAGCACATCATGTAAGGATGCACTCTTAAAACACTTGGAAGATGCTACACGCTTAGTGCAGTGAGCCCTTGAGGCCAAGCCATTCCAGGCGCCTCACAGGACAGTGTGAGAGTATCTGAAATCCAATGTGAAAGGTGCTGTATGGAGACCGCAGCACGTCTGTTGAGACCACCAAGGTTTGGGAGGATTTATCCCACTGGCCTGAGGAGGTCAGTCAGGTCAGGTCAGATCCTAAATGCACGGTCTGGACATAAAGGGTGAAGCCTTTTTTGCTCCGGAGATTCATGGGCCGAGGGAAGAAGGCTTGCAGGATGACTGCCTGGCTAGTCGCAGAAGGCACCTTTGAAATGTAATCCAGTCTGGGGTGTAGAATAGCTTTGACCATTCCAAAAGTAGAGTCTACTGATGGGGCCTGCAGATCTCCTGCTTTTTAAGCAAAGTTAATGCTAATAGAACAGAAGAGCCACTTTAAGAGTCAGTAACTGCTTTCTAGGTGCTCTAACGGTGCGTCTCCACTACAGCGTCAAATCTGCGCTCAGTGCCGCTGGCAACGCTACAACACAACTGCTTTGGGGTGTGTCAAATTTAGACAAGAGCACGCCTCTGAAAACCATGTTTACACCCTGTTTGCATTTCATCTTCTACTTCTCACAGTGATTGGTTGTCGCCCGGAGTTTTTCACTCGATATTTGCATAAAGTCGAGGAATGCCCAACTCTTTTGACGCTCTCGGCCGCTCTCAACGCTTTCTCCGCGCCGCTTTCAATCTCATAATGCATCGCACGAGTGTTATGCTCAACTTACACAGGAATGAACTGAAAACGCTCGCTCCGCTGTGCTCGCTATGTGCCAGTGGAAACGCACCGTAAGGGCTATAATTGGGCTCAAATGGAGCCTCTGATAAACCTTCCAGGACCACAGAAAGCTCCCAAGAAGGGACACGTGGCCTGCAGATAGGCCTCAGCCGTCTGGCACTGTGCAGAAATCGAGACACCAAGGGATGCCTCCCCACAGAAGCTCCATCGATAGGTACATGGCTTGAGGAAATAGTGGGCACATTCACACAATGTCTCAAAGAGATGCTATTTTAGGGCATACATTCTCCTTGTGGAGACTGGACTCTCTGAGCTGTGCCCCTCAGGGGCCAGAACAGAAGTTTCCAGATCTCCAGCCAGGGCTGATAGATCGACCCCTGTAATCCTATGAATCCTGAAACCTTTCCTTACAGTATCCAGGACTCATTGGGATACATTTGGCTGTAGCTGCCATGCAGCCAAATGATATGAAAGAGATCATTTTTTGGATATTTGACATAGAATTGGTCGTCCTGGGCTCTGAATAAGCTCGCTGGCAGGGATCAACTAAGCTTGAAAGTGTCAGGTCTTCTGCTGCCGGTGAGGAGATCACGAATGGATCTTCCCTCGGATGGCTGGATTTGTGTGCCCTGCCCGACCCCTATGTTTTTGAGGGGAGGCGTAAACAGCCACACTGGCCTTTTGCTTCTCCTGGTGGATATAAGGGTCTGGCCAGGAACAGCTATTGTAGTTGATACTGATCACGTCCAGCTAATTGCCATGCTTCCACACTTCAATGAAGTGTTCCCACAACATCAATGCCATGATGCAGTGTCAGTTTATATTCATAACATAACATAATTTTTTAATTTTATACACATATGTGATTCATTAAGCATGAAACTGCATCCCTAAACCAAACCCCCAGTGGAGCGTGAGCAGGACACACAAATGAGACTGTTCAAATGTATATGCGTTTGCCAAAACGTAAAATAGTTACAAATTGTCATGAGATTGTTACTGTACCGACCATTTTATAATCATAATTTAATGTGTAATATGATGAAAGAATTAACGTGCAATACAACGTATCTGTTCCTTACAGACAACAAGGAATATGACGCCTACCTGTCCTACACCAAAGTGGACCTGGAGTCGGTGGAGTGTGAGATGAGCGAGGAGGAGCTGTTCGCTCTGGAGATCTTACCGGACGTTCTGGAGAAACACTACGGATATAAACTCTTCATCCCACACCGAGACCTCATTCCCAGCAGCAGTAAGAGCAACACCTGACGTTCACACGCTTACAATCAGCAAAACAAACAGCAGAAGATAGCTCATGTCTGAGTGCTCAGTGTTGATTAGTGTTAATTTCGTTAAAGAAAACTATGACGAAAAATGTTCGTTGACAAGCTTTTTTCCCATGACGAAGACAAGACGACAATAAGGTCAATAAACGATAACTAAGACTGTATCAACATGCAATTTCGTTGACGAAATAAGAAGAGACTAAAATGTATTCAAAAAAATAAAAACTTTACCAAAAACCGTTTTTTATTTTCGGCAAAAAAGGAAACAAAATGTTATTGCTTACTGCTGTACACTCCTCTACGCGAGCTTTCATGTGTGTGGTTACCAGATATCAAGTGTTCAAATCCCCAAATCAGAGCTTCGCTGTTACATGGATATATTTTCTGCCCTGTGTTTTTCTTATTTTAAGCAATCTGGTAACCATGCGCACGCGCTTGCTCCTCATTGCGGAAGCGCCGCAGACAATGATCTGAAAACACAGACAAACAAGCTGAAGTTTAGCATCCAAATAAAAACATCAGTCTGCCGGACTGTGTTCTGTCATGAGATCTCGACTGTATTGTTTTCGATTGTGGTTGCTGAATAAATGCTCTAACTCAACCGCTGTTGTTTTAATAGAGAAATAGGCTATTGCCATTTGGAATTAGTGGAATTACTAGGAATTTCACTGTATTATAGTTTTATAGTTTTTCATTTGTTTTACCAGTTTCCATAATGTAGATAGAGAGAGTGCATAAGTCTTTGGTGTATATATATATATATATATATATATATATAATAAAAAGCCTATAATTAAATCAGTACACTAGATGAGGTCAAATAAACCATGCAGGCCTATGAGTCCACATTCTATTGATTTGTGCTTACTGAAGAAAGTGCAATACCTGAAATGCAAAAGTAAATTTCTCAAAAGACAACAATCATTACAAATATCATTTTGAGCAAAAATAATTTTCATCAGTTTAATCATTATACAGCATGACAAAAATGTGACTAAGATTTCACTGACTAAAATGCTCATACATTTTGTTGACTTAACCTTAACTACACAAAAACAGGACAAGGTTGACTAAATATGAAAACTAAAATGTACATTTGAGTAAGACTAAATAAAAAATGGCTGCCAAAATTAATGCTGCTGTAGGTCTACTAATTAATAATAAACTTATTGCTAAAATGTAAAGTTTTCATTGACTAATACTTCAGGTTTTCTTTGACTAAAACTAGAGTAAAATACTTCAGATTTTCTTTGACTAAAACTAGAATAAAATGTTGAGACTTTTAGGCCTGGTTTCATAGACAGGGTTTAGACTAAACCAGGATTAGGCCATAGTTCAATTAGGACATTTAAACAATTTTAATAAACGAGCCATAGAAGAAAAAAAAAACATTACTGGTGTGCATCTTGAGACAAAACAAAGGCACTGATATATTTAAGGATCAGCCAGTGCAAGTTTCTTTCAGTTGAAACAGCTAAGACTTACATTTTAGTCTGGGACTAGGCTTAAGCCTTGTCTGTGAAACTGGGGGAAAGTCGGCTAAAACTTGACTAAAACTAAATAGGATAAGTTTAACTAAATATGATAAAAATTAACAAGGACATTTAACACGAGACTAAGACTAAGACTAAAATTGAAAGTAGCTGACAAAATTAACACTTGTGTTGATGATATGTATTTCTAATCTGAGTCAATCGAGAATCGACTCTCAGTGCATGAGTGTGAGTTTGATCGGTGCACGTCGAGCGTAGTATTAGGGATGTGTTCTGCTTGGTTACTGCAGCTCTACTTTCATCATCTGATCAATTCTAGAGAGCTGGAAAGATGTGTAAGGGATAATGTTGCAAAATAATCACTGATAGGCCTGTTCCACAAACGCAAGTTAAACAAACTCAGGATTCCAGTATGGGTTTTGCTTTAACAATACAAAACAAATCCAACTCGGTTTGATCAGTACTACCCACATTATACATTTTTGTCAACTTGTGGCAGATCCTGAGCTTGTGATTAGTCCACAATCACATGCACAGAGATGTGTGACATCTGCAGCAAACAGAGAGAGTGCCGTTCACTTCCTGTGAGTGATGCAATTCTCAGATGATGATGAAGGATTGCTATAAACAATATGAAGAGTTGAGATACATTTAACACAACAAGAAGAAATGGCCACAGAAGCTTGAGAATTGCTGAAGAGAGAGAAAATAGCTGAATAGAAAAATATTTAACAACAGTAATGTTGATCAATGGCTACGTTAACATGCACCCTCATAATGATGTTTAGGCAATACTGCAATTAAACTTTACCACATGTAAACACAATATGTCAACCAATCAGTACGTTGATGCAAATAAACTATAGTGTATACAGATTTTAATCACAATAAACATGCCTGTAAACACTTTAACAAAGAATGAAGTGACCAATAATAATCAAATTCCAGAGAGCTGTGCGAAATATGAACATTAGCACATGTTCTGCTTCTTAGTTAGATCAGCTGGTGTAAACCACTGAATACTTCTGCATTATACAGCAGCATCCAGGATCCTCTATCCTTTATCCTGAGCGGGAGTGTGGTGTTTTCCCACACTCAGCATGTGTGGGAATATTAAACATGACATTAAACACTCCTCTGTAGAGAGCACGCCAGCTCCTTTCTATAAAATGCAGAAACTCCCCCAGGAATGTTGGATGTGTTGTTACTCAGCACAGTCTGATGAAGATGAAACCGATTCTGTTGAACAGGAGGAAACCCACACCAACACCAGGAGAAAATAGAAAGGCTTCTTTTATGGCCCCTTAAAAGCAGATCAGTAATTTAAAACATGCTCATCACAAAAGAGGTGAATTTAAGTCATTGTATGTATTGTGTTATTATTATTATTATTATTATTCTTTTTTTTAAATAATAAATTCATAGATCCATTCATTGATGTTATTGACCCCATAATCCCATCTTCAGCTTGCGATGCATTCAGAACTCATGAGCTCAGGGCTGGAGTGTTGTGGGCGGGTGATGGGTGAGAGATACAGCTGCTGAGGTATTGCCATGTGGTTATGACAGTCTGTTTCTGTGCTGTTTCTTGAGTGTTCTTAATGGAGCATTGTTATGCAGTAAGGTGTTTTTAGCACATTGCTGTCTAAGGATGTGCTGGACTGTTGCTACTGTAGGTTGTTTACCAGTATCCCCAGATATGGTTCAGGTCCCTCATTTATCATAAGTCATATCATATGGTATTGTTTTGGCTGTTTCTTTGTCCATCAGAGAGAAATCTAAAGTCAGATCTTGTAGAAAAAGAGGTTTTTGAGGTTTTGCAGAAAGTAATACATTACAATATTGCGTTACTCCCTAAAAAACAACTAATTGCATTACTTAGTTACTTTTTATGGAAAGTAATGCATTACGTTACATTTGCATTACTTTTTCTCACCTGTGGTTGCTTGTTTTTAATAATAATAATAAAAAAAAGTATATTTCTGGCAAGTCTAAAAGCGCTTTCACACCAAAAGTGAAATGAATGAGTCTCAGGCTGAAGGAAATGTAAATTCAAAAAGCTCAAACAAACCTTTCAGCTGTGCTGGATTGCATGAAGAAAAAGACGCAAGAGATTGAAGTTCAACACTTTCTTCTCAATCATAAAAAAAGAAACACAAATGTAATGTTTATCTAAAGTAATTTTTGCTTATTAGTGTGGTTGAATTGGATCATTGAAGTTCAGCAGCAAAGATATTGGCTAATAAAATGGGATTAAATATATAAAGGATATTTGTGTTTTTTTAACATTTAATTATTGCAGGTTTGCGTCATATTCTGAGTTTTATTCATTTTGAGGAACACTGAATCTGTTTTTGTGCAGTGAGATGAGTAAATGCATGTTCATATTTAGTCTAGAACTAGTAACATCATGCTCACACAGCGAACACAACGCCTCTGCACTTACTCTCGATTTCTCTCAACATGCGGACAGGAGAGCTGTCAGTCAGTAAATTAAAAAGTAATGTGTTACTTTACTACTTACTTGGAAAAAAATAATCTTATTACTTAAATGGCGTTACTTGTAGGGCCTTACCCCAACACTGCACACCCTATATTTAGTTGTCTTTGCTTTGCACAAACAACAGAAAGCTCTAAAAGCAAGTCAAGTCAAGTAACCTTTATTTATATAGCGCTTTTAACAATACAGATTGTGTCAAAGCACTTAACAGTATCAAATTGGAGGATAGAGTGTCAGTAATGTATAATAATAAGATTAAACACTCAATTTTCAGTTAAAGGCATTTCATTATTGAATTCAGAGATGTCATTGTCTAGCTCAGTTTAGTTTAAATAGTATCTATGAAATCAAATTGATGATAATCATTACAAATTAAGTGTCCCCAACTGAGCAAACCAGAGGTGACAGCGGCAAGGAACCAAAACTCCCTCTGCAGATGAAAAGCAGATGATTTCTGAAGCGTCTGTGTGTGACATCCATAGTCATTGTCTCTATCTGTGTCTCTAGCGTACATCGAGGACCTGGCGCGCAACGTGGAGCAGAGCAGGCGTCTCATCATCGTCTTGACCCCCGAGTTCGTGGCCCGCCGAGGCTGGAGCATCTTCCAGTTTGAGCCGCGACTGCACAGCATGCTGGTGACGGGTGAGATCAAGGTGATCATGATTGAATGCTCGGACCTGCGCAGCGTCATCAACTACCAGGAGGTGGAGGACCTCAAGCACACCATCCGAGTGCTGTCACTTATCAAGTGGTACGGGCCCAAGAGCAGCCAGCTCAAGTCCAAGTTCTGGAAGCGGGTGTGCTATGAGATGCCAGCGAAGAGAAAAGAGAGCGTGTCCCGCCGACAAGTCCTGGACTCAGGCGAGCAGGGGCTGTTCGGCGACCTGCAGGCCGTGTCGACGGTGGCCATGACTGCCACCTCGGCGTCTCTAGCGCCGGCTCATGTCGAGATTCCGGACTATAACGAGCCGGGCCCCCTGCAGATGCGCCACTTCTGCCGCAGCTACGAGTATGAGCTGCCCAGCTCCGCCATCGCCACGCTCAGCGGCCGGCACGTGTACTGCAATCTGCCCATGACGCTGCTGAGCGGACGACTGACGCACAACGACATCGGCAAACCCAAGAAAGACATTCACTTGAGCAGCCCGTTTGTGCCGCTGTCCGGACCAGAGCTTTCCAGTGACATCTGGTAGAGCGGCTCCGCCAAACATTGCTTCGCTGATCTCATCCTTCCTTCCTTTTTATCTGCATGAGTTCATCTTGTTAAGATAAAAAAAAATACATAGGGCCAGTTTTACTAACAGCTTGCGCCAGCGCAAACCGTCTTTTGGCGTTAAAATAGTACTGTCAGGATTTACTAAAGACGCGCATTGAAGAATTTGCGCTGGAAAAGTGTGGACACAGTTACTTTTGCGCCTGACCTTATTGAATATGCATTAGTAGGAGTTTCCCTTTCAGACTTTCAGAATGTATGAGAGGAGAGTATTCAAATGAATCACGCAACGCGATTTACTAACGTCTGCGCTCGTCAAATTATTGGCATTTGTGCCATTATTTAACACCCAAAAAAGCATGTCTTAAAGGGGACCTATCATGCCCCTTTTTATAAGATGTAAAATAAGTCTCTGATGTCCCCAGAGCGTATATGCAAAGTTTTACCTCAAAATACCCCACAGATAAATTTTTATAGCTTGTTGAAATTGCAACTTTTAGGGTATGAGCCAAAACGCGCTGATTTTGAGTATGTTGCTTTAAATGCAAATGAGCTGTTGCTCCCGAGAGCTCAAGCTCCGGCATTAGCAGTGCTAGCCTTTGCAAATAAACATTCCACTATTAATACAAGCCTGTTATCTTTACAGAAAACATACTCTGTCATCTGATTATACTGTGCATAGTAAATTCGCATTTATGAATTAAACAGACGGGGAGTATGGCGGGATAAAAATAACAACACAGCTGGTCTCACGCTATCACAAACTTTATAAGTCCCACTTCTGATTATGAGCTCAACAACTTCAAGCTATCGACTCACACTGCTTTCATATGCAACTTTTAACTACCACATTCCTATTCACGATCATTCTGGCAGCACTTGAAGGCAGCATCAGTGGAAACAGGCAGAGACAATGATAGCTTTAGCAATTAGCCTTACAGAGTGCCAAGAATCTCTTTCAGAAAGGCAATTTGGAAAACAAATGCGTGATACTTACTTTTGAACTGACGTTCACGCACGAAGCATTGGTATTGATTCCTAAACATTTAGGCGACGTTACCGATTTTTTTCCGGGATATTTCCTTTGAAAAATGAAATTTAACCACAGTGTCCTCGGCTCAGATGAGGGAGATTATGGCAACTCCTGTGTTCATTAGTGCATCCCAAAACACAACACTTATAATGCCTCTTTGGCGCTGACATTGTATATATCTCCAGTAATGGCGGACCGCAGCTTCTCACTCAGGGCTGTGTTTATGCTAACAGGGCAGAGAGCGTCACAGATGGGCGAGACTTTTCCCCTCGGTGACGTGAACAGAGGGAGAATCTGAAACAGCTCGTTTGGAGAGACTATTCATGATTTATTGGTTTTGTAAAAAAATGAGTTGGTGGATTTTTAACATTATAGGCTGGTTGTTTTCACACACTGCAGCCACACAACTGTGTTCAAGCACCTTATAAAAGTGATTTTTGCATAATAGGTCCCCTTTAAACTATTTTGTGCTTGAAATGGCTGCAATTGTTGTTACAGAAAACAGAGAGCGTGTGCTAGAAGGGAGAGAATTTTTTTTCCACACGTATTAATTTATTTTGAATGCCAGAAAAACACATTATCCGTGCATATCGTTTGCCAAGCCATGTTAATTGTAATTTGCTTCAGGGAATAAAAGACGATGGAACCCTCGACTAGGAGTCACACAATACCAGCTCTATCAAAACTTCTAGCAAACCTTCATTTTTTTGGCCTCTGGTTCTTTTCAACATACTGTAGCTTCTTTATTTCTTTATTTTTTATTTGTGACTACGCTAATTAGTGCTGCACTTGATATATTGCCTTGGTCAATATGTAAATGAGAACGGCGTACGGCGTTCTTTAATTTGCGCGTTGTTAGTAAATCAGTAAATCATCGGCGCTGTTTTGGAATTACGCTCTCACACTAATTTTCTGTTTAGTAAAACTGGCCCATAATGGTTGATCTCGCTTTCTTCTAGCCTTTAGTGTTTTCATACCTTGTTCAGACAGATGAAGAGCTACTGATATTGTTTTCTTACTTGAATTTTGAGGTAATTCTACTATGTACAGTTATTCAATCAAACACAGCATCTGTTTTTTTTTTTTTTTGACATTATGATTTCAGTTGTTACAGCACAATAATATAAAGACACATCAGCTCCGAGCTTTAAAGAATATGTTATTTATGCAAATAATTACTATTCAAATCTAATAAGCACATTGATATTTTGTAGCTAGTTGAGGAGGTATTTACATATTTGATAAAGCTTATCATTTGCCTTATTTCCTGATCGTTTGGCTGTTTTCTTCCTCAAAATTCTCATGTTTTTCATACACTATGGATAGATACATCTGGTTTATATGGTGTATCTGATACTAAAGATGAAGCATTTCAGTGCTGGTGATGATCAAAAACTTTTGATCAATATTGATATTTATTATCATTTTATTGAATTTGTATGCAATGCTGCCCTTTAGGATGAAAGGTCACTAAAATTGGTGATTTGATTTTGTATACTCACGACTAGTATGCCGTTTTACTCTTCAGAGACGGTCATGTGTGGAAGAGTATGAATATGCGAGCTGTTATTATACTCACAAACCAAGCAGCTTGTCTGATTCACAGGTTTCTGGTTTTAGCATATAAATTATTTGTAATATACCTTGTAAAATTAACAATTGTTATCAGACCAACAAAATAAACAAATATATGAGTAACTGACTCTGAGACATACCTTTTTAATTTCATGTTGTAAATATGGAAAAAAATAAAGAGTCTCAATTAAATATGTGCAGTGTCACATGACCAGAGCAGTTTATTTCCTGTTTGCACCTTGAGAAGATGATGACTGCATAAAAGCTCCAAAACGAAAGGAGAGTAAAGTATGTCAACATAAAGATAAGACAAAGATTTTTGGTACACATTATCTTCAAGGTGTCTAGTATTAATATATGAATTCACATATATTCAGTTTTGTTGAGTGTGGTCATAGAATGAGTAAACATGTTGATGGTCACAACAGTGAGCGGTGGGATAACTGAACATAGGTATACAATATAAATCCAATTGCAGTTGTTAGTGAAAATTGCACTAAAATGTTGCAATGACAAAATATTGCACTAAATTAAAAGTTCAAATGTTACAAATAAGTTACTATATTAATGTTGTAATACTGGTTGCACTAATATATATATATATATATATATATATATATATATATATATATATATATATATATATAAAATTGATGACATATGTTACAAAAAAAGTAACAATTTTGAAATATGTTGATGGTTGTATTTTTTGTCTTTTTATCTCAGTATTCCTATCAGTGCTATTTATGCATAATAGTAACCCCAAAATAGAGTGTGTAAAACGACCATAAAACACATTTTCACACACTTTTCAAAAAAAATAAAAATAAAATAATAATAATAATAATAATAGATGATTTCAAAGGGTTATTAATGACACGTCATTTGGATATTTTCATGTCTGGGAAAAATTTGGGATTAAACGGGTTAAGGTGGCAGAATGTTTAAAATAAAAATCTTTAATGACTATTGAAACATAGGCCAGGCTAAAGATGGGAAGCGTTGTTTTGCTGTAAGCAGAGGAAGGCGAAGCTTTTCACTTTTTACTCGTTTTCCGGGTTTGTCCTGAGAAACGCCGAATCCTACTAAAGCCAAGGAGCAGCTCATGAATATTAATTAGATCAGAGGTCGCTTTGTAACTTTCCGTGAGTGCCTGAAACATGAGCTCATTAATATTACGCAGCCGAGTGTACTCTGTGACGTGATTGGCTAATCCGCCAGTTGTGAAACGCCCACTTATACCAGCATTTGAGGGGCGAGAGTTCCGTTATTCACAAGCCGATCCTTCGCTATAGTAGAGTTAGACACGCTGTCGAAGATGAGCAGACATACTGTTCCTCAAACCATGATCAGTTAAGAAACTCTGAATTAGCAGACGAGCTCATTGAAATGGCGAGGGACTTCACTACAACGAGTCTGAGTAACATCGACCTCGCCTCTCTGCGGGTGAGTGCAGATCTTCACGCTTTGTTTCTGATTTCAGCAGTTTTTGGGTCGAGGCTTGGCACAGAGTTTCTGTCAGCGCTCACTCACACTGATTTAGTGCCGAGAACTTTTATAAACTTTACTCTAAATGTCATTTCAAGTTTACAGTAGTCGTCAAACTCGGCTGTCGTGTCGATTGCAGCTTTAGAAATAGATTTCTGCAGTTTTCTTCACTTGTCAGTCGTGTATGATCTGGGAATGAGATGTTGAAGTGAAAACAGAGCGTGTCTCAAATCACAGTCTAGAATCCGAATCCGAATCCGAATCATTGCCAAGTGCGTTTACACACAACTCTCGGAGCCTCCAGCACAGAAACTACAGACATAGTGCTAACAAATACTTTAAACTCATACAGTACTAACCCACATGAAAAAATACTATAGTGATTTATAGTAAATAGTGTTTTTGAGCCATACTATACTAAAGTATTTGAATTAATGTGTTGTAGTAATTCTATAGTTGCTGTGGAAATATAACAACTATAGTAATATAAACAAATGTCAAGTTTTCTATAACTATTGGGTATATTATACTACAATACACTACAGTTTACAGTAGTAAAAACTAAAGTATACTACAGTATAGTTTATCAGTTCACTATAGTTAATACTACAGTATGCTGTAGCACTCATTAACAAAGTGCTGTACATACAATACTATATACAGTATAATACACTACTGTAGTACAGTATAGTATTTACTGATTTATCATGTGGGTAATTATAAAGAGAATAGACAATAAATGACAATATAGAGCAAAAGACAACGTCAGCAGACAGAATTGTGAATGTGCTATTAACAGATGAAATGTTTTGATAGTCCTGTGTAATGTGATGATATTATGGACATCAAAGCTTGTTTAATCTCTATTGAATCTCAGTTCTAGAGAGATGCCAGTGTTAGGGGCCCCTGAAGCCCAGCATTTGACCCGTGTGACTCTGATTTCAGGATCCTGCGGGGATCTTCGAGCTCATCGAGGTGGTCGGCAATGGCACGTATGGACAGGTTTACAAGGTTTGTGCTGCTGTCTCTGCTCACTGCCTGGATCATTGCTTGTCTTATTGATTTATTTTCTCCAAATTCAAAGGTGGAATGTATTTTAATTAAAGTGATTTGGTGACACGTGATGATTATGTGGCTGGGGAGCGTGCAGAAGTCCGGTGGTTCTGGTCCGGATCAGTCTTTTGCTCTCAGCGCTGGTGTGATGAATATTTTGCTAATGAAACCTACGAGTGTGGTTTTGGTCTTTGACACAGTGTTTGGGTGGAGCTCACTTCCTCATGAAGGTCAGAGCGTGTTTCACATACATATCGGATCTTTAAAGAAGTGTGTAGTGAGCCCAGACATCCTGTGAGATGTGTGACGTGTGTTTGATTCAGGTCAGGGTGGATCTGCGGCGCTGCAACCGTCCCGCTGTGGATCGTCTTCTGCAACCATTTCTGCTCCTCTTTCTTCTGAAGCATGCAGTAAAAGCAGCACAAAGTGTAGGGAGGGACGCACACAGATTAGAACAGCCTTAGGGTTACTATTTCAGGGTTTTATATTGTGATTGTGTGATACTGCATCATATTTCAGTACCATATAACACACATAGTTGTTATAATAAATGCTAGTGCATGCATGCATACGGTCTCTTATACACAGATGTATTAAAGGGACAGTTCAGCCCGAATTAATATTCTGTCATTTACTCGTCGTCATGTTCTTCCAAACCTGTATGAGTTTCTTTCTTCAGCTGAACACAAAAGAAGATATTTTGAATGTTGGTCTCTATTGACTTCCATTGAAAAAAACAAACAAATATATTATTACATATCATTGCTCTTTTGTTGGTTTTGATTGCTTCTATTGTCCTTGTTTGTAAGTTGCTTAGGATAAAAGCATCTGCTAAATAGTTAAATGTAATGTATTTTTCCTCCCATACTCTGGAGGTCAATGTGGACCAGCAACAGTTTGGTTATCCATATTCTTCAAAATGTCTTCTTTTATGAAAGATTTTTGTAAAAGTTTTAAGAAGCTCATACAGGTTTGGAACAACTTGAAAGTTAGTAAACGGTCACAGAATTTTAATTTTTGGGTGAACTGTCCCTTTAAGATTTTTGCAATTATTTATTTTGTTAAGTCATTTTCAATCTAGAGAAATTGCGTTCTAAATCCAGAAATCTGATTTTTGAAGCGTATATCAGTATATGATGATTTGCTATAAATTATGGTCATTAAGTGTAGAAATACCCATTTTGATTATTAGTAGTAATTGCACAAAAGAAATCGCAAGCGACTTTTCTTCTCTGTTGTGACATCATACATGCAAACTTGTCACCTTTGGGTGAAATTCACCGTTCTTACATTGAAATACTCCATTCACATGATTTGTGCAAATGATCCGAAGAAGAACAAACCATCTACACAGATGTCTTTGATGGCATTTTCTTTCCATCCTACCCGTGTATTAAACATAAAAGTGCTGTTTTTATATGCTGTGAACAGGGGTAACTGCTGTATTTTCAATAAGCATCACCTATAAAACATGTTTTGTTTTTGTGGAACTGTTGTTTTTTTAACATCTCTGTCGTAGACATTAGTGTTGCTTCAAAACCCCGCTGCTATGTAAACAACATGCAGGTCTATTATAACATCAGATTTTCAGCTGCTTATTACAATCAATCCATTAGAAGATTAGATATGATCTCCCCCTCCTTCTTAAAGAGGTCATGACATGAGAAATCAAATTTGCCTTGATCTTTTGGCATATAAGAGATCTTTGTACCATTAAAACATCCTGCAAGTTTCATAGCTTAAAATGTCCTCATCTTTATAAACAAAGCATTTATTTAATCAAGCTCCAAAAAAATGGCTCATTTTGGGTCTGAGGTGCAAGATGACATCACGGGGGCACAAATATTTGCATAAACACGCCTCCAGAGCAAGACATCGATGAATAGTCTTCTCAGCATAGGCATTCACTCGCTAATGGCTAACACTTGATTACACTGAATGCGAGCGTCGCGTCACGTCAAAAGCAAATAGAAATCACTATCACTAATCACTATCTTGTCTACACTGGATACAGTAAACAGATAGGATTCTGTCGTCAGGACAAATGCAGTGAAAGATCGCTTTGACGCGTTTGGTTTAAACCGCTCGTTCACGTCTTTGTACAGATATCAGAAGGATCTCAGCGTAAGGAACAAGTGATTAAGTTTATTTTAATGGCGTCTCGGATCGTGTCGAGGATTTTGTTTTGTAAACGAGGCACAGATCATGGAGAGTCACAAAGAAACATTTGTTGAAAGATGAAGCGATACTAGATCTGACTGCAGCTGCAGCACAAACCGTAAGTAAATGATTTCATAATGCTTTGCCTGAAAATGACCGTTTTAAAACATGCAACAGTGAGGGGGTGTTGATACCGGTTCCTATGCAGTGATGTTAGCCAATCATAACAGTGGCTGATTCCTGACAAGCCTTAAAGGACACACCCCTTAAAAACAGGTTGTTTCAGAGAGAGAGTCAGAATGAGGGTTGAAAATAATCATTTTTCCACATATTTGTTTTTTATGTGCATAAAACTTTATTAACATTATAGGTAAACCTCAAGGAACATATTAAAATAATTTAAAAATCCATGTCATGACCCCTTTAAAATTTGCTTCGGCACCATCCATCCATACTCCAGGCAGCATGTAGTCCAATAAAATGAAATATGAAGGGAAAAAAAAGAACCATCTTCTGGTTTTAGGATGAAAACACACTGTTTTCATTTCTTCCTTCAGTAAATTCAGTCACAGTTAGGGTAAAACACAAGAAAACAGTCCTTTATCAAAAACAATAAAGGACTTTTTTTTTTCCCACGGTTGTTTCTGAGATCTAATGTGGATCAATTTCCACAGCTTTTCAACAATCTTTTAAAGGATTTTCCAGAGAACTGCTTTGTCTGAGGTATAATCCCGTTGTCACTCTTTTTAGACAGCACTTCCTGTTTATGTCCCAGTTGTTTAATACAATGTGGCACTTCGCAGGCATCCTGGAGAACACGAGGAAATCCCCTCCGACAGAAATACCATCTGAAACCTGCCAGATTCATAACTCATTCGCTCTTCCACTGTGCAAGAGATGAGCCTCAGGAAACTTGCTCTTCTTGTAGCTCCTCTTGAAAGCATGAGGTCATTGTGTGCTCGTGTATATGTGTGTTAAAGAGGCCGTTTCCTCTGCTGAAGTTTGCTGGAGTGTGTGTGTCTGAGCGCTGGTTTACAAACACGCTCATCCAGTCAATTGCATCATGGTTGGCTTTCAGTCGTCCTGTGCTGACCCATTTCCAGCGAAACGCATTACAGCATGAAGAACAGGGAACCGCCCAGGGGTGCGTTTCCCAAAAACAACTATGGTCACAAGTTCCGTCGTTACCAATAGAGTTCAGTGGCACTAACGACCATAGTTAGCTAATGATGCTTTTGGGAAATGCAACCCCAGATCATCAGATCATCAGCGTCTTAAAGCCATAGTTCACCCAAAAATGTTGATTCAGGCGTCATTAATGCTTCTCCAAACCTGTAGGACTTACTTACTTCTGCTTGATATAAAAGAAGATATTTTGAGAAAGTTCTGTTTTTTGTTTTTTTTCTTTGTCCATACAATAGACATCAGTGGTTATCAAAATGGTTTCATTCTTTAAAATATCTTCTTTTGTGTTCAGCAGAAGAAAGAAGGTTATACAGGTTTGAATCAACGTGAGCGTGAATAAACCATGACCTTTTTGAATGAACACTCTCTTTAAGTGGGAAGCGTCATTATAACAATGCTCTAAAAATTAAGCAAACACTTAAATCACACAACAAATCTCAATTAATGAAATATTCAAGATGAAAATCTTTACTTGTATACGTTGTGTAATTCATTGAGAACAAAATGATGTGAAAACGGTCAATGGAGACCAAAGTCATCAACCCAATGAGGGCCAAATTTAAAATCTCACAAAAATCAAGTCAGTAGTGTGTTTGGGCTCCACATGACTGAATGAACTCCTGACAACATCTGTGCATGCTCTGGATGAGATGATGCATGTCCTGGAGGATCTCCTGCCAGACCTGGATCAGCAGCGAGCTCCTGGACAGTCTGTGGTGCTTCAGATGCTCCGATACGTAACATCCCAGAGGATCTCCATTGGTTTCAGATCTGGGGAACGTGCGGGGAAATCAATGGCATCAAAAGCTGTTTCCATGTTGCATTTTGAAGTATCACATCAGAAACAAGTGATGGAAACACCAAATTTAGAATAAAAATTCCTTAATTTGCAAAAAAAAAAAATAATAATAATGCTCGCTTGAGGTGGTTTTTGACTTGTGCGAAAAAGGGTTAATGCTAATAATGCATTTGACGAATAAATTCATCACACATTGAATAAATTCAGGCACAATTTTTATTATTTTAGCTTTTGACCAAAACCTATTCAAGTTACAGTTATATAATGAATATGGGCTTAATATGGGTACACACTGAGCTTTAATTTGAGGTTATTCTGATCACAATTGGAGGAAAGGTTAAGGAATTACAGCTCTTTAATATGTACCTCACCCTTTTTCAAGGGACCATTAGTAATTGGACAGTTGACTCAAAAGCTGTTTCATGGACAGATGTGTGCTATTCCTTCATTATTTCTACATCAATTAAGCAGGTAAAAGGTCTGGAGTTGATTCTAAGTGTGTCATTTGCATTTGGAAGCTGTTGCTGTGAACCACATCATGTGGTCAAAGGATCTCTCCATACAAGTGAAACAGGCGATTTTTAGGCTTCAAAAACAAGACAGATCTATCAGAGAGAGATAGCAGGAACATTAGGAGCGGACAAATCAACAGTTTGGTACATTCTGAGAAAACAAGAACACACTGGTGAACTCAGAAACATATAAAAAGGCCTGGACGTCCACGGAGGACAACAGTGGTGATGATCGGAGGATCCTCTCCATGGTGAAGAAAAACCCTTTTCACAACATCCAGCCAAGAGAAGAACACTCTCCAGGAGACAGACATGTCTACAATCAAGAGAAGACTTCACCAGAGCAAATACAGAGACTTCACCACAAGCTGCAAACAAGGCCAGATTAGACTTTGACAAAAAACATCTGAAAAAGCCAGAGCACTTCTGGAAAAGCATGCTTTGGACGGCTGGAATTAAGATAAACCTGTACCAGAATGACAAGAAGAAAAAAGTTTAGAGAAGGCTTGGAGCAGCTGATGATCAAAGCACACAGCATCATCTGTGAAACATGGAGCAGAGTGATCATGAGCTGCATGGCTTCAGTGGCTCTGGGTTACTGGTGTTTAGTGATGATGAGACAGAAGACAGAAGCAGCGGATCAGTTCTGAAGTGTATAGAGATATACTCTCTGCACAGATTAAGTCAAATGCAGCAAAGCTGATTCAGCTGTACTTCATAGTACACATGAACGATGACTCAAAACATACAGCAAAAGCAACCCAGGAGTTTTTCAAGTTAAAAAAAAAAAAAAGTGGATTATTCTGCAATGGCCGAGTCAATCTCCTGATCTCAACCTTGGTGTTTTCTGGCAAATACCAGTCGAGCTGCACGGTGCTGAGCTGTGAGCACAGGTCTCTTTACGGGACCTCTGGCCTCATGACTCCCTCATTTGGTCAGACACATGCACACCAGTGTCCTGCTGGAGCTCGGTTCAGAGGCTCCTCCAGACACTCAATATTCAGTAACATCATAACATTGCATGCCACTGACACTATTTGATGAAAACAAAACTTAAAATGAATTGAATAATGACACTATTGTGTTTAGGGCTGGAACAATAAATCGATGCATTGTGAATCGAGAAATGATTCAGCATCGATTCTGAGGTTTTCCGAATGCATGGCGATTCTCTGTCGAATTGATTCTGAGCTTAGTTTTGAACAGCAGATGGCGCTGCATGCTTCAGAAACAGCCGTACTCTGCTTGCTTCCAGTTCCTTACACACACTTCAACCTAAAATAATCATTCATAAAGTTTGAAAAGCTTTAAGTGAATTACAAGGGTGTTCACAGTGGGCTGTGTTTACATTAATCTGGCGTCATAAAAGCATTCTGAGCCGAGGTGAAATTACAGACTCAGCTGAACGCACAAGCGCTCTTAAGTGCTCTTCTTCATCAGCGTTTGAGTGTGCGGATAAAAACTAGATTAGAGCACCACCTGCTATTAAAATCTAAGCTCAGAATCCATTCAAGAATTGTGACGCATCGATTTATCATCCCAGCCCTAATTGTGTCGTTAGAGCTGCTTTACAGCAGAATTGGGATTTGTTTCATGTTTGATGACGTTTGCATCAATGAATCTTATTTTCCTGTTTATTTCTGTGAAGCTGCTTTGAAACAATTTCAACAAGGTAAAGTGCTTTAGAAATAAATGTGACTTGATGCAATGCAGAATCATTTATCACAGCGGCAGGAAGAAGTAAATGATTTTCTCTTTTGTTTAATATTGCTGATTATCAATATATTATTGTGATGATAGACAGCATCGCGTCTGTCAGGCTGTTTACACTGCTAATGCACAGACAGTGTCTATATTCACTCAAGACACAGCTGAGCTTCACTTCTATACAGAGCAGAGTGATTGAGACACCGCTGTGCTGCTGTTTCTGAGTAAAGCCAGGGCGTGAGCTCTTCTGAAACCATGTTTTGTAAGAATGATGGAGAAACTCTTCATCATCTACTAGAAACTTCCCACAAATACACTGCTTTCTTAAGCAAAATCATTTTGGCAATTGCAAAAATGTAACTTTCTAATCACACTCCGTTTATCAATATTTACACAAATTATAGTGTTGACTACATTTGAAAAGGAAAAAGAGTTTCAGCTCCTGTTTTGTATTCTGCATTTTTAATGTCAAGCCACATTCTTGTCTCTAATACTTTACACAATACAGATTCATTCAAAGCAAATAACTTATTGTTGCAAAGTTATGAAACGTCTGACTTCAGTTTCAGCTGTAAAAGCTAGTGTGATCATTCAGATCAATGTAGTTGAGTTCAGATTATGTGTTAAAGGAGTGTAGAGCTGAACCGTTCCCACAAACACTCAAGCTAACATGATGATGCACGCTTTCTCTTCCATTAGGGATCATTTCTCATTATGAAAATTTCTTATCACGATTACAGTGACCAAAATTATCACTGTTATCAGTATTATCACGGTACTGTTAAAATGTGCCGGAAATGTTCAAAAAGTTTGATATTTAAAATCAACAAATAAATAAAATTTATTTTTTTTGTTTGTTTGTTTGCATAAACACTAAAACAATAACATTACCAATGACGTCCGGATTTTAAATGACAACATGACTGACAACAGTTTGTCTGTTAGCATGTGCGAAATTTTCAAATAAAACTTCGGAAAAGTTTCATAAAATTGTAAAACTCACATCTCAGCCTTTAAATAAAGAAACAGGTTAAGTCAAAATGATAATTGATTAATAAATGATTATATGTATTTCATCTGCTCCATAGATAACTAGATCTGAGTTGTTTAAATGTGTAGAATCCACATAAGCTTGTTTTTCATCAACCGGTCAAAATTTACAGCAAATCCGGTCTGTGTTTAGTCCAGACAGAAACTGCAGACAGGCTGAATGTGAATGTGAGTCTGTGTAAATCCAGTCTCTGACAGCAGGTGGTGCTGATGGAGCAGCAGAATTACAGCTGTTTACCGTAAAGAACACTACTTTATTAGGTATTACATGGAGCAAAGGTAAAAACAAAATGCCATTGAATCTTTTCTGCAGACAGACAGAATCTTCAGAGGTACATTCATATAATTAATTCATTCATATATTCATTTGTATAATTCCCTTAGCACTCTTTTAAATCCTCCCAGTTTTCCACGGTGTTTTCACACAAAACTAAACTACTCTGTGTGCTGTGCTGTTACTGAAAACTCTGATTTATGCTGGACAGTATTTATTTATTTATCCTCAGTTGTTCAAATCGTGGTAATCAAAAAAGGTTTGAATGGGTTAGGGTTAATTCAAATATGAAACAGTAATACTAACCGTGGGGAATTTTATCATGATTTATCGTCAAACCGAGTTCATGTCTCTGCGTTTGCCGCATCACTGGGTTTGTGTTTCTGAGTCCTGCACGCACTCAGGCTCATCAGACAGAAGCAGCGCTCGCGTATATTAAACAACAAACATGGAAGAAGAATAAGCATGCATTGCAGTGTGTTGAAGCGTTACAGGAGTCTGAAGGAGTCGTCTCATTCTTGTGTCTGGACTCCTGTGGCATGGCGTCTGGTTAATATAAAGCATGCTCTGCATCCGTGGCTCTGGAGCAGTCTTACTCTCTCCTCTCGTACGGATTTCAACATCACCAGACACTTTTAAAGTCCCCTTCTTCCCTCAGCCGTCTCAGCGCTGGTTTAGTAATGCGGTTCATTGCTGTGTTAGTGTGAGTCAGTGTGGCCTCGTGTTGTGAGAGGATGAGGAGAAAGAATCTGTCCTCCAGCAGGAAACACTGCCTCTCTTTCCTTCCTATAGAACCCTCCTCCTCATCATCATCATCATCATCAATCATCATGTGTGCTGTAGAGACGAGTGCTTCAATGCCGTCTGAGGCCAGAGCATCAGAAAACACCTTTCTGAACAGGAAGATTTTTCATGTTTTTAAAGAATTCTCTTCTGCTCACCAAGCCTGCATTTATTTGATCCAAAATACAGCAAAAACAGTAATATTGTGAAATATTTTTACTGTTTAAAATAATTTCTATTTGAATATCTGTTAAAATGTAATTTATTTCTGTGATCAAAGCTGAATTTTCAGCATCATTACTCCAGTCTTCAGTGTCACATGATCCTTCAGAAATCATTCTAATATGCAGATTTGCTGTCCAATAAACATTTATTGTTGTTATTATTATTATTATTATTATTATTATTATTATTATTAACAATATTTTAAACGGTACATTTTTTTTCAGGATTCTTTGATGAATAGAAAGATCCAAAGATCAGCATTTATCTGAAATAAAAAGCTTTTGTAACATTATACACTATACCATTCAAAAGCATGCAGTCGATGTAAATAGATTTTTTTTGGGGGGGGGGGGATTATATAAATTACTACTTTTATTTAGCGAGGATGCTTTAAATTGATCAAAAGTGATGATAAAGACATTTATAATGCTACAAAAGATTTCTGGTCCCACTTTATATTGTGTCCCTAATACCTGTGTACTTACATAGTAACTAGATGTGTACGTAGTCTGTAACTACAGTGTAAGTATATATTGGTACATAGTATCTACAGCTGTAATATTTCTGTAACTACACACATGTAACAACCCTCAGAATGGTTTGTGTAAGTACAAATGTGTAACAGGACATTGGTAACAACGCTGTTTTCACTTCACTAAGTACTCGAGTAACAGGAATTATATAACTACATTTTGTAACAACAATATGTATAAGAGTAATTGGAACAATTTGCTCCAGGGGGTGGAGATGGGTAGGTGTAGGGGTGGAATGGGATCCAGGGGGTCGAGATGGGTAGGTGTAGGGGTGGAATGGGATCCAGGGGGTGGAGATGGGTAGGTGTAGGGGTGGAATGGGATCCAGGGGGTGGAGATGGGTAGGTTTAGGGATATGTAAAGTGGGAGGAGTTGGATCTGGAGGTGGAGTTGGCGCACCACTGTAATACCAGTGTACTTACATGGTAACTCCTCAGGAACTGTCCACTTCATATAAAGTGTAACATTCTGGACACCAACCACAATTTATATGTAAAGCCTAACCTACTGCTGTGTAACATCAAAGTAATTACATGGTAAATCCATAGGAATTATCTACTTAATATAAAGTGAAACACTTTCTTTTCCAAAAGTGCTGTTAGTCCTGTTACACATTTGTACTTTCATTACCAAAAAGCGATGTTACCAGTGTCCTGTTACACATTTTTACTTACACATACCATTCAGTGGGTTGTTACATGTGTGTAGTTACACAAACATTACAGCTGTAGATATTATGTACCAATGTGTACTTACACTGTGGTTACAGACTACATACACATCTGGTTACTATGTAAGTACACAGGTATTAGGGACACAATATAAAGTGGGACCAGATTTATATTTCAGATAAATGCTATTCATCTGAACTTTCTATTCATCAAAGAAACCTGAAAAAATTCTGTTTTCGCCATAATGATAATAATAATAAAAATTGTTTTTTGAGCAGCAAATCAGAATATTAGAATGATTTCTGAAGGATCGTATGACTGGAGTAATGATATCTAAAAATTCAGCTTTGAAATCCCAGGAATAAATTACAATTTATAATATATTCAAGTAGAACACAGTAATTTTAAATAGTAAAAATATTTCAAAATATATTACTGCTTTTGCTGTATTTTGGATCAAATAAATGCAGGCTTGGTGAGCATGAAGAGACATCTTTAAGAAAAAAAAAAAAAAAAACATTACAAATCTTACTGTTCAAAAAATTCTGACTGGTAGTGTATGTGGATCAGATGCAGTTCTTGCTGGAAACGGCCGCACTGGCATCGCATTAATGTACTGCTGGGCTGTCTGTGTTTGATGTGCAAGCTGAACACATTGAAGGAAGTGTGCCATATTTAAAGCTCTGTGTGTTTGAGGATGACCAATCATTAGATGGCATATCTCAGCACACTGAGGCATGCTGGGCCTCCCTGGCTTCATGTGTCACTTCATATAGAACTGCCTAAAGAATAGCTGTTTTTCCCAGAGTACAAACACAAGCAAATCTAGGGCCCTATGAAATCTGCTTCATTCCCCCCTGTTTTCTGGATTCTGTGTTTTTTGATTTGTAATTGTAATTTTATTATTAAAAATGTTGATAATCGAATGAAAGCATAAAATTTGAACAATTTAATCAAACTTTCAATTTGTACTAGTCAAATAAAATGTGAACAATTCCTTTCATTCTTTTAGTAAACAAAGTGATGCACAAAAGAGGTTTACTGTGAAACATGAACAAAAAAGGGTTTTGATATTGTTTGATATTCCTTAAAAAAAAAAAAAAAGAAAAGAAAAGTCTTTACATCATTATTACTTTTAGAACTATGTTCTGTTGTGCGATAGATCTACACATGTGGTCAGAATTGTTGGTACCCTTGGTAAATATGATCAAAGAAGGCTGTGAAAATTAATCTGCATTGTTAATCTTTTTGATCTTTTATTTAAAAAAAAAATCACAAAAATCTAACCTTTCAATGGATAAGAATTTAAAATGGGGGGAAATATCATTGTGAAATAAATGTTTTTCTCTAATACTCATTGGCCACAATTAACGGCACTCTTTTATTCAGTACTTTTTGAAACCTCCATTTGCCAGTTTAACAGCTCTGAGTTTTCTCCTATAATACCTGATGAGGTTAGAGAACACCTGACAAGAGATCAGAGACCATTCCTTCATCCAGAATCACTCCAGACCCTTTAGATTCCCAGCTCCATGTTGGTGCTTCTTCTCTTCAGTTCACCCACTCATTTTCTACAGGGTTCAGATCAGAGGACTGGAATGACCAGCAGAAGCTTGCTTTTGTGCTCAGTGACACATTTTTGTGTTGTTTTTGAGGTTTGTCTTTGGATTATTGTACAGTTGGAAGATCCAAACATGGCCCATTATAAGATTTCTAACAGAGTCAGTCACTTATTGATTTTTTTATCTGTTGGTATTTGATTGAATCCATGATGCCATGTGTCTAAACAAGATGTCCAGGACCTCCAGCAGAAATATAGACCCACAACATCAAAAATACAGCAGTATATTTCATTGTACACATGGGGTACTTTTTATCCGTGTGTTCACCAAACCCATCTTGAGCGTTTGCTGCTAAAAAGCTCATTTTTTAGTTTCATCTGACCATAGAAGCCAGTCCCATTTGAAGTTCCAGTCGTGTCTGATAACTGAATATGCTGGAGTTTGTTTTTGGATGAGCGAGGAGAATTTTTCTTGAAACCCTCCCAAACAACATGTGCTGATGTAGGTGCTGTTTGACAATTTCTTTTAAAGGTTTTCTGAGACTCAACTATTTTCTGCAGTTCTCCAGCTGTGGTCCTCGGAGAGTCTTTAGCCACTCAAACTCTCCTTCTCATTGTGCATTAGGACGATATAGACACACGTCCTCTTCCAGGCAGTTTCCTAACATTTTATGTTGATTGGAAATTCTTAATTATTGCCCTGATGGTGGAAATGGGAATTTTCACTGCTCTAGCTCTTTTCTTAAAGCCACTTCACTAATTTGTGAAGCTCAGTTATCTTTTGCTGCACATCAGAAATATATTCTTTGGTTTTTCTCATTGTGATGGATGATTAAGGGAATTTGGGCTTTGTTTCCCTCCTATTTATATTTCTGTGAAACAGGATGCCATGGTTGGATAATTTCATGTTCATAATCACCCTGGAGTGCTCAAAATTGTGAATATGAATGAATATACTTCAGAGATATTTTACTCTGGAGGTGAAGTTCATGAGCGTCACACACATACCAGCATTCACAGATCCATCAGAACTGAAACTCCTGATTCATTCAGACAGTGAAGTCATCAGCGTGTGTGTGTGTGTGTGTGTGTGTGTGTGTGTGTGTGTGTGTCTTTGACAGGGTCGGCATGTGAAAACAGGACAGCTGGCAGCCATCAAGGTCATGGACGTGACAGAGGTATGAGCTTCATCTGAACATCATTCACAGTCTCACTCTTAACACTGCTGGATAATAACACTCCTCTCTATCATGTTTACCCAAAGAAAATACACAGAAACCAATGAAATTACTGATCATTTAATTCTATTTTAATCTAATCACAATTTCTGAATCCTTTGATTAAGCGTAATCGTTTGTGATATTGGTCCACTGGTTATTAATTCTGAATAAATGCACTTCACGCCGCCATACAAAGTATTTTTGTTGTTGTTTTAACAGAAGACAGAATAACCTAGTTTGGAGTTAATATGAGGAATTTCACTGATTTAGCGTTTGAGAGAAGCGTCTTCATTTTTCTTCATTCTTTCATTATATGTTTGTTCCTTTATATGATGAATATAATAGCTCAGGAAACTAGATGAGGTCAAATAAAGAGTGTAAGAGTTGATGTTATCTTGATTCAGGATTGCGTATGCAATAATTTTGATGAATGACAACAACTGTGATTTAATAATCACAATTATGATCATTGAGCAAAACAATGGTATTCATCAGTTGAACTGTTATCATGCTCTTGTCAGTGAGAAAGCAGCTGAACTTACACTGAAAGAGCAAGGGTTTGATGCACTTGACATGGTTTGACTAGCTCAGAATAGCTCAGAAATGAGACGTGTCTCTCAAACCTGTGAAGGATTTCTACACAGCAGCGATTCATCGTGAATCACATCGCCTCTAAAAACAAGAAAACACATTTAATGTAAACAAACTCGTTATTCAGCTAGAAAAAATAACTCTAGAGAGGAGCATTTTAAATGCACTATTACATATTCATTATATTTTCAATATTCAATATTTAATGTAAGTTTGAATTCATCTGTCATATGAAAGCAAGTTTTAATTACACTGCAAAAAGTAGTAACCAGCAATTGTTACTTTAAAGAGAGATTTCTACTCAGTTTAACCTATAAATTAGTTGTTGTGCTATAAATGACTGTATTTGTTGATTCAGCAATAATACATCTTTTATACAACTCTAGCTACTTTTTCTTCAAAAAGCACATAGCAACAAATTTAGCTATTTTTAAAATTTATTTGGCGACTTTTAGCACCTGTGACTCAAATGATAAAAAGGCACATATTTTCCCTCTAAATTACACAAGAAGAGGACATCAGAGTTGTCTAGCAGTACACATATCACATGAATTCAGTTGCTAGTTGCAATTGTTCAATAATAATTGAACATTTATGATAACACTTTATTAGTTTGTACCTGCACTTGTTGATCAGGTAAAAAATGTATAAAAATTTAATTTTTTTTTTACCAGGACATAATCTGTTAAGTTGTAACCTGAAAACACAAAATACAGTGTGCAATTTAAAATTCAGGTAAAAAAAAAAAAATAAAAAAGGTTAAAATCTCAAATTAGCGCAGTACGTTGTGTCCTGCTTTACATACTTTTCTTAAAGAATGAGTAGGTTCATCAGAAAACACACAAAATGTGATTGTTCAAAAATGTTCAATAATTAATTAAAAAATAAATATATTATTTGTTTTAATATATATATATATATATATATATATATATATATATATATATATATATATATATATATTTTTTTTTTTTTTAGTTTTACTAACAAATCTAAATTAACATTTCAAGTCATATTCATAATCATATTTTTGCTGAGATTTGAGCGATCTGATTGTGTATGCTATGCAGTTTAATGAGGTCATCACGCAATCACAACGTCATTTAGCAACAAATTGTCCTGCCTTTAGCAACTTTCCCTGGAAATGAGTTGGCAAGGCTGACCACTTCCTCTCACACGAACGCTCACGGCTCAGACTGAGCCTCTGTACAGCATGATCTGATGAGGTCTCACACACGTGTCTTCTGCAGGACGAGGAGGAGGAGATCAAGCTGGAGATTAACATGCTGAAGACGCACTCCCATCACAGGAACATAGCCACGTATTACGGTGCTTTTGTGAAGAAGAGTCCTGCGGGTCAGGACGACCAGCTGTGGGTGAGTGATGTCTGCTGGACACTAGCAAACCTCCAGCACAGGTCAGAGACACACAACAAAACCAGCCTCCAACTTCGGCTGTGCTCACTTCTATTATAAGCTGTCTAGTCATCTTAAAGGGACAGTTCACCCAAACACTTCCCCGTTTACTCAAGCGTGGTTTTGCCAGTACGCTGAACCTGAATGTGTGTGTTTTGGACTTGTGACTGACACTTCGTGTGCTCTTTTATTGCATGTGTGACTAAATGTTTGTTAGAGATTGTACTGATGCCACTAGCAGTTTGACCTGCTGATAAGTGCTGTGTATGAGATTCTGCTGCGTATGAGAAACATTAAACAGCAAATGGGAGTTCAGTGCAGAATTCTGTTACAAACCCAGATGCCTCTCTGATTTAAACCAGTTTAATGAACCAGCGCTGACATTCTCAGCAACACTGATGCTCAAACATTGTGCCACAATGATCCGCAAATCACCAGCTTTACCAGGGATTTACTGTAGTAACACTGGTATAGTGGTAGAAATATGGGATTTTCATATAGAATGCTATTATATATTCAAAATGTATTCAATAAATTACATTGGTATCTAATAGAATATAATTACAGTCATTTTTGTTATGTCTGTTTTTTATATTTGTATTTATATTGAAAGTGTTTAAGCTAACATTTGCCTTAGTTTGGAGAAACCATAAACTGTAGTTACTTTTTTTTTACCATGGTACTGAAGAGCATGCATGGTTTACCCATGGTCACCATCATCTACAGTTGTACGATACTATGGAAGAACAATATTCAGATTTTTTCAGTTCTTACAGATGTTGCTGCTGTTAAAGAAAAAGCATCTGCATCTCAAACTCAGTGCTGTACTGTCAGATGTGCATTTACTAGGGCTGCCCTCAACTAAAGAGTTTTCTGATTGACTAGTAGTCGTTAATTTTAAGCGATTAGTTGACTAATTGCACATTTATAGTAATAAACCATACAATTTATACTAATGAGCCTTTAATTGCCTATAGCCTATCAGTGCTCAAGCGCATTTATAAAGCTTGCCACAGCACACTGTAGAAGAAATGATTATGAATGCTTCTGGGAAAAAACAGCAAGAAGACTTTGTTACATTCATCATCATTCATTGATAAGTGTTTTCTGTATTTTTGGGTGCAGTGACTCGTCATCTCCACAGTGGATGTGCATGTTTTTTAAGGATTACATAATCTGAAAATATTCGTTTTCCATTTGAATTGGTTCATTTAAAAGTAGACATTTCGCTTTCTATAGATACTTGCCTCACAGACATGAAAATTGTATGCATAGAGTTTTGGTTCAAGGATTTTTTAAAATTATTTATCTTTTTTTGACACGCTCAAGTTCACCGAGACCAAGACGGCAGAAAGCACATCCTTTTTGCTTTCATTATTTTACAAAAGTGTAATGTTGTTATGGTGAGTACACTGCACACAAATGAAAGCAGACCTTTTACAGATTCAAAAGATGTATTACTCTTATCTGTGTGTGCAAAAATGACGGAGTATTTCTTCACACTCCACACAAACACTTCAACAGTGCACATTTCTGTAGGTTAATGTCCATGTAATGATGCTGCTACTTCAGATGATAAGCCACATTTGAGGTCGATGAACGAAACGAATGTTTGTGTGTCCTGACCGATGTACTGTAATTAACACACAGACTAGCTGTTAACGATCTCTCTGTCTCAGACTACATGACTTCGCCACTTTCTGTGAGGTATTTATTTTTTATTTGTAATTTTTTTTTTTTTTTTTTTTTTTTTTTCTGCGACTAAGCGGCTAATGAAATTTTGATCAACTAAGCCTCTTCTAGTCGACTAAACGTTAGTTGACTATTAAGGGGCAGCCCTAGCAAATACACAAGACAAAACATGCAGTAACTGCACATATTTACAAGGTTCCTATGTGGTTTGGAAAAGTATTGAATTTGATTTGAGTAATTTCCAGGTCTGGAAAAGTATGGAAAAATGTTTGCATTTCCAGACTTTTGCCCCCATTTAGTTATTTATAATAAAAAATTAAGAATTTAATGAAAATAACTTTATAATACAAGAAGTGTTTTCATGGCCGCTGTTTAGTGATTGTCAAACACGACTGAATGAATTCAAGGTGCATCCATGCTCTCACTTCATTCATAGTAAGATGGCAGTGATGCACAAAGGAAATATATAAAGTTTATATAAAACTAGAAAATGTAATGCGCAAGCATGCGAAAAATTCCTATGCGCATGTGAACAAGTTTCTTGTGTGCATGCAAAAGCCACTTAGCAAAAAACTATGTAAAAAAACCCTGAAAAAATAAAAATATTTACAGATGACTATAATACCAAATATAAAGCTGGAAATAGCACTGTAAGAACCATTTATGTTAAATATGGTCTAAAAATCTAATGAGAGGTTTGGAAATTTGAGTCTGGAAAAGTATGGAATTTTGAAATGGGAAATGTGAACCCTGTATTTATGAAATACAGTAGTAATCTTATGATTATTCCTGCTCACAACATGTAGGAAAAGAAGAAAAGAGATGAATGAGCAAAGAAAGCAGATTGTGCCCATTATAAGTCAGTGTGGTGTAGTTTTGTGAGTGTTGATGTGTGTCTGTGTGTGTCAGCTGGTGATGGAGTACTGCGGCGCCGGCTCGGTCACAGACCTGCTGAAGAAGACCAAAGGGAGCTGTCTGAAGGAGGACTGGATCTCCTACATCTGCAGAGAGGTGCTGCGAGTGAGTAAAACGCCTCCGTCCTCCTCCGCCGTCACAGTGCACTATATACACCGTACAGTGTGTGGAAAACAAGTCATGTGTTCATTCAATAATAGGGATGTAACGATATTATCATCGTCTCGATATTATCCTGCTCACATGATGATATGAAATAAGTCTTCCGGGCAAAAAGTGTAGTTTTTAAAATGCATGTTTTGGGCCATTATAACGGCACAGTATCTGTCAAACAAACTCAAACCGAAAGCACAGTATGGCTTCATCAAGTCTGTTTTCGCTGCATGTTTTAAAGTGAAGCGCACACTTCGTTCAGATGATCAGCTGGTGATCCGGTGTTTTCTGCGTCTCAGAACAGCTCTGTTCACACTGAATGATGCAGTCAACTCCTTTATCTCATGTTTGGGAACGCAACAGCCACCAGTTATGCTTTATTTTCACGGCAGATGATTACAGTGTTTCACTAGATTTGTAGTGAGATGTGTTTTTGTGAGCATGTTTTCACCGAAGCTGGAGTTTTCCGTCAAAATAAAAGCTTAAAGTGCAGTATATGAATTACTGACAGCTAGCGGTTTAAATGCAGTCCAAATTCAAAATATCTCTTTCAAGTGTAGAAATTAAGAAAGAAGTATTGTAATTTCCCTACTGTAGTGTAAATATACTTATTAAATATTCATTTTCATTTATTTTACTGTGCAATTGTTTTATAGTACATGGCTACTACTGTTATTGTTGTTGTTATTATTATTATTACTATATTCTGATTTGTTTAGCTTCCTAAAATACCAGTGTGAATGTAATTCAGACTGAGACAGTAGATCACTTTAAAGTTCACTTACAAGTCAATTCACTGACTTTTTTCTGACTCAAGTGTTGTCAACATGAGTTGAAGCTCTTAATTTTGAACTCTCAAAGTGCATTAGATAGAATAATTTAACTTTTTAAAATGAATGTTTAAATTTGTTCTCTAATTCTTCATTTGTCTTTTTTTCTTTTTAAATATCGCAATAAATATTGTATCGTGGACTTCATATCGCAGTAATGTCGTATCATGAGATTTGATATCGTTACATCCGCATTCAATAAATGACGTGATTACATTTTTCCAATATGATTGTTCCAATAAGGCACATAAGGATTAGTTTGTACATAAGTAATTAATTTGTACTCTTCATAATGAAAGAGACTAGAGCGATCCTTCTGCCTGTTTTTACTGGCCTTTGTTGATTTGTAGTCTTCTGAAATCCATCCTAAATGACAGTGCTGACTGTAAGCAGACTGTTTTCATGGTCAGACTGAATTACGTGACACGAAAAGCCGTATTTTATATTTTAATGTGTATAATACCCAGAAAGATAAAAACCAGTTGCATTTCACGTCTGGATGAAGCCTGCACTTCATTTAGTACAGTAAAGTTTGTGGATAACAGAAAACAGCAAACATCAAAAAAAGAAAGTTAATGTAGAATGTCACATGTCACAAATGCATTTCATCCACAGAAATCAGTGAATGAGACACGCATTTCATTCATGAAAAGAGTTGCTTATGTTATGAAATGCATTCTGTCCATGAAGTGTTTTTATACATCATGCTTTTCATTCTTCAGCATTTCATCAAATGCATTTCATCCATGCTGAAAATTGTGGAATTTCACCTGGTGTAACAGAAATATAAAGCTTGTTCTTTCACTGATTTTATAACCCTAATGATAATAAAAGACATTACTTGTAGAAATGCTCTATTCACAGTCAAACATGAGAAATTAAAGGGATATTCTGGGTCCAGAAGTTAAGATGAATCAACAGATATATTGATAATATGTTGCAAAAAAATACAAACAAAAAAAAAACACTTCTATTAACTCTTTTATTTGAGGTAAGAAGCTGTTTAATAATGTTTAATTTAGCAGCTAGAAATAGGCATTGATTTCACTGTTGAGTTGATGAGGACATGCACATCATTAAAAGAAAGACAAAACTGAAAGTATCAAAAGTGCAAAAGTAGTGAAATGCAGCTATTTCTGTTCAGTGTTTGTGTGTGTAAACTGTGGTTTGCTGCTGTTCTCTCAGGGTCTGTTACACCTGCACTCACATCACGTGATTCATCGAGACATTAAAGGACAAAACGTGCTGCTGACGGAGAACGCTGAGATCAAACTGGGTAAGACCTCCATCCATTACCAGCATATGAGAAACACTAGATATGATCATGAGAATCAATGCAAGCTCACCCTTCAAACATTATATGGTTAGTTGTTTCTGGTTACTTTTTTCTTAGTGTTTCTTATTTTATTTTACTATGGTACTTTTCATTTTTCTATGTTGCACATTTTTCTATTTGCATAATCAATAAAAAAAGGACTCACTTTATGAGTCTGTTTTGAACTACTTTGCACTTACATAAAAATTAAGCATATGATACATTATACTGATACATAGAAGTGCTATTTAAGTATCATTGATATGCTATCATCATTTTGTTAATATTTTGAATTAAATAAAAAAAAAAATCACATTTGTTTCCATATAAATTTTAAAGTTTTAGTATATTCATTCTGTTTTGGTCTCTTTTTTGTTGTTGTTATTTAATACTTAAACTACACAAAAATGAGAATTCACTAAAATGCATTACATACGTTTTTTTTTTTTTTAACACAATATGCATGCACAGAAGAATCACCCTGTATCATATGCTGGTATCTATATAAATAATATGGCAGGAGACACTGTTGATGCATGTGTTTTTCCAGTGGATTTTGGCGTCAGCGCTCAGTTAGACAGGACGATTGGCAGAAGAAACACGTTCATCGGGACACCGTACTGGATGGCGCCGGAGGTGATCGCGTGCGATGAAAACCCTGACTCCACATATGACTACAGGGTGAGTGGGCTACTCTACATCAGTGATTGAACATGTTCCCATCAGTGACTGTGATAACGCATGTTTCAGAGCGACGTGTGGTCTCTGGGAATCACCGCTTTAGAGATGGCCGAGGGAGCGCCGCGTGAGTTTACATACGCAGAAACACTCTAGAAAAGTCACACATGATCCGGTGTTTGTGTATGACTCCTGTATTTCTCTGCAGCCTTGTGTGACATGCATCCCATGAGAGCGCTGTTCCTCATTCCACGAAACCCTCCTCCCAAACTCAAGTCCAAGAAATGGTGAGAGACTGCTTTTTATTACAGCCAGCACTGCCACACAGCCATAGAGTCTCCATCCAGACCTCAAAATGACCCAAACTACAGTTTTTTACACTCGCTAGGACACATTTCTCAATACTAAACTCTTCACACAGTTCTCCTAACCATCTTTCAACTTGACACAGCAGTTGATTTCACATTCAAACTGCACTAAAACTACCAAAACACTTCATTAATGCCTCAAATCAACTCATTCTTCCATAACTCTAGCAAGGTTTTCACCAAACAAACACACTTTATCACTCATAACACAAAGACCTAAAAAACACTAACAAGCATTATACAAAGTTTTCTTCTGTAAAATTTCTGTACAAAACAATAATTATACTCTCTACTGTTTATAATTCATTGCAGTATATGTTACATGCTCCATGTTTACAGTGCAGTACAAAATTATTCCTAAGTTTTCCCCTATAGATGGTAATGAAAGACTAACACTTGTGAAGATGTTCAGCTACAGCAACTGCTTCAATAGTATTTGATTTTTTACTTTCAGAATATTTTTCTATATGATATTACTGTAGAAATGTTGCAAATTTCTGTCTTATTCATTTTCGTACTGTGCTAGGTTTTGAATAGTTTTGAAAACAGTATGCAAACATGTGCAAATTGGCTTGTATAGTACATAAAGTTTTGGTGGAGTTTGTGTTGAAGTGATAAAAGAATTGATGTAATTTGACAGATGTGGTCAATGAATGCATTTTGTGCCAAAGCAATGATAAATGATCCACAGTTTAGCCACAGAGACTGATGTTGTGCTCGCTGTGTGAGGAGTTCTGAAAAAGTGACTGAAGCATTGAGAAATGTAGCGATTGTAAAAAAAACTTTCACTGCTCCTGAAGGTCTAAGAAGTTTCAGACGTTTGTAGACAGCTGTCTGGTGAAGAACTACCTCCACCGGCCGTCCACAGAGACGCTCCTGCGCCACTCCTTCATTAAAGACCTTCCCAACGAGCGGCAGGTGCGCATCACGCTCAAAGACCACCTGGACAGAACCAGGAAGAGGAGACGAGAGAAAGGTGATGGTTTGAGAAGATGAACATTAAAATTACATTCAAACACATCCACTGTTCAGATGGTAGTGTAGTTTGCTCTTGGTTTGGCCTAATTAGCCTCAAACTCTGTTTACAATCGCTGTGAATAGAGGGGACGGAATATGAATACAGTGGCAGTGAAGATGAAGAAGATGCCATGAATGAAGATGAAGGTGAACCCAGGTATGTGTCACTACACCAATCTCTATCTCTAACCCTAACAGAGGCCTTCAAACATCTTTACTTCCCGTCCTTTCTCAGATCAGACTGTAGAGTCGACATAAAACAGTGTTCATGACTCATTTCTCTTCTGTAGATGCAGGACTTCATGTTATCCATGAGCATTTGAAAACGAAGAGGGTTTAACTCGTTACACTTTGATTAAAAAAAAGATTAAAAAGAAAAACTAGACTCTTTTCCACCTTCAGCTGCAAAGCTGATCTGATCCAGTTCTTTCGTTACGTTCTTATGAAATCAAGATTACAGCATTGATGAATGGAGGAAGCTCACATCGTACAGAGAAGTAACAGTTCTAGACTTGCTACAAAGAACATAATGACTAAATATTAACATTTATGAATTTTAATGAGTTAGCTAGTGTTATGTACCTGCTACATGAATAAAATTCAAGTGGAAATAAAACAGAAAGTGTTCCTCATCCTGCTCAGGACTGTTCGGTCACGTCTTTCTTTGGACTAGGGCTGCAACAAACAATTATTTTGATAATTGATTAATCTAACAATTATTAGAACGATTAATCAATTATTTTCACAGATTAATCAGTAGACTTTGAGTGATTATTCAGCTTTTGAAATTAGTTAAAATACTGAATTATACTTATTCTAACAAATAAATAAAGGTAATCACTTCAGCTTTTGAAAATCATATTATGTAATTACAATTATTATATACAAATAAATATATTTGGCACACAAAATGAGATGACTGACAGAGAAACTCTCTCATTCACCATGCAATTAGCTATATCTCCTTATGTAAGTTATGGATAAGAAACAAAATAAAAGATAAGACATTTTATTTTTAGATAAACTATTTTATTCACAACATAATCTCTCTTAACTCTTTCCACGCCAGCGGTTTTGCTGATTTTCACTAAATTTCATGGCCCCTAGAATGTTTTGTTGTATGAATATCTGATCATGCAATACATCGAAATAAAGAACAGACCCTCTACAGATCTAAAAATCTGTTTTATTCTAGCTTCAAACATGTTTTTTTTTTTTTTTTTTAATCAACACTTGAATGTAGGTATGTTTCATAAAAAAAAAGAAACATTTTGAGCAAAAAGCTGAGAAAATTGCATTTTTCTCAAATACTACATCTGGATCATATTCAGTAATATTATCAAAGCAAAGATGCAGTAGATGGCTTCCATCAGTATCCCAAAGCTTGCACAGGCCTTTACCACTTTCTGGATCCACATTTCACTCTGTAACATTAGGCAGTTTTCATTTATATGCTGATAGTGTTGATGATCACATTATTTTTCATATGCATACACTTACATACGAGATCGCTTGTTTCTGTGTCTTCCTGGTCTGTGTTTTTGATCGGCACTTTCTAGACTCATTCAGGAGATGCATAATAGCACCCCCTAGCGTATAACAGTGAAAACATGGAAACACTGAATATTCCGTGTTTGGCAGGGAAAGAGTTAAAATACCTAATAGGATTATGATAAGCAAAACAGTCCTGAGCCAGATCAAGCTTTGATTTCTGCAAACCAAACTATCACTTTAATAAAATTATAATTTTTTTTCCAACTAATAAAAAGATTTTATCATTAGCAAGCTCCACACTGGAGAGCTGCTTTATAACAGAAAATTAAGTTGTAATTCTAACTGAAAGCGACACTGACTCTGGTTTTTCATGTTTAATACCGTAAAGCTGCTTAATTTAAGGCTATCTATTGCATAAAGTACTATATAAATAAACATGATGTGACTGGACTTTACTGCAGAGCTCGTGGAAACACATCGCTGTAATCAGATGCTTTCTCAACTGCTGCTTTCTCACCGCTGTCAGTTTTTGTTGTGTTTATTTCGTTATTGAGAGGAAAGCGCGGCATATGTTTACATATTCATCCAAACGCCGCTCAGCAGCTTCAGGTTCGGCTGTGTTTGTGTGTGTGTGTGTGTGTGTGTGTGTGTGTGTCTTTGAATTACAGTCTTGTGCTACAGCGCCACACTGGTCAAACTGCATTATTGCAGGCTCTTACATGAGATCATATGAGATCAAATGACTACTCGACAACAAAAATATTTCTTGACAATTTTTTATTGTCGATGTGGTAAATAATGTCGACTAATTGTTTCAGCCCTACTTTGATGTACTCTCAGTACATCACTGAGAGTGAAGCTGGTTTATGAAGCTGAAGTTATGTAAGCATGAATGGCCTCGCTCTTGTCTCTGTGTGATGAGCAGATGTCAGCGAGCGTGTCTCCATACAGCAGATGGCTTAAGAACTGACCGTGGCTCTTGTGTTTGTGCTCACACAGCTCTATAGTCAATCTTCCCGGAGAGTCCATGTTGAGACGGGAGTTCCTGCGTCTGCAGCAGGAGACAAACACACAAACACACCTGCTCCAGCAAACGCACAACCAGGACAACTACAAGAGACAGCTGCTGGCCGACAGACACAAGAGAATCCAGCAGCAGCAGGAGGAGCGTCGCCGCCTCGAAGACGTACGCATCAACCCTCTTCAGACCCTGGACCACAAAACCAGTCATAAGAGTCAATTTCTTGAAATTGAGATTTATACAACATATGAAAGCTGAATGAATCAGCTTTCCACTGATGCATGGTTTGTTAGGATAGGGCAATATTTGGCTGAGATACAACTATTTGAAAATCTGGAATCTGAGGGTGCAAAAAAATCGAAATATTGAGAAAATCGCCTTTAAAGTTGTTCAAATGAAGTTCACAGCAATGCATATTACTAATCAAAAATTAAGTTTTGATATACAGTAGGAAACTTACAAAATATCTTCATGGAACATGATCTTTACTTAATATCCTAATGTTTTTTTGGCATAAAAGAAAAATCTGTCATTTTGACTACAAATATACCTGTGCTACATATGACTGCTTTTGTGCTCCAGGGTCACATATCTCAAAATAGTGCTGATGTTTCACTGATGCTCTGTGTTTTACTCTGCAGCACCCGGCTTTATCACGTTTAGTGTTAGTTTGCTCTGCATCTTAAACGTGTCAAAGTGATGTTATGTGTGTGGGGTCAGTCGCAGCGTGTTTTAGTGGAATGTGAATCGCTCATTCATTCTGTGTGTGTAAATCTTTGAAGTGTGTGCTCGAGCAGTCCAGTATTTGCATGTATTTCTCCAAAGCTTTTGTTCTGAAAGCTTGTGCTTGAAATGACTTCTGTAGATGAATCAAAACTGTACCAACATATGAATCTCTTTACAAAACTATCACTTTCATTTACAAATTGTTGAAGCAGTGGAGGAAAATCAGCCTAACGCCATTTAAACAGCATGCCAGGGTGAATGCAGTTAGCTGATGAAAGTCTAGACATGAGGAGAAGCTGCAGTAGAATGTTGTTCTCAGTCTGAGCGGCTGTGCTGATGTTCTGCAGTGTGTACAGCAGAGCAGATGAAGAGTGTGTGTGTGTGTGTGTGTGTGTGTGTGTGTGTGTGTGTGTGAAGGAGCAGGAACGGCTCTTACACCAGACCGGACTCCAGTGGCCGGAGCTCCAGGAGATGATATGGCAGGAAGAGACTGACCTTACCGAGAAAACCAGAAGAAACCACAAGAAACAGGTCAGAGTTTATGACTTCAGTTAGCACTTGGATGAGTCTGAATAGTTATGACTTTTTGCCTAACAGTCACATCATTTTTTGTCTGCATTTCTTATGTATTCATTACTGCGTGTGTGTGTGTGTGTGTGTGTGTGTGTGTGAATGAGTGCACTCGTCTGGGCTTTGTGTGCTTGACATTAGTGTCATTATATAAGTCACAGCATGTTTCCGATCATCAAAACATATGAATTATATATGAATTAAATTGCAGAATAAACAGTGCTTATGTTGTGTGATTCAGTTTGATTAGCGAACGTTATTTCACAAGGACTGAGACCTGTTGTGAGGATATGTACAGACCTGACCTTCACTTTTATTTTAACAGTACTCCAGGAGTAATTCCACAGGACCACACACACAGAATCTCTTGTTTCTATTCCCAAATATTCACTCTTGTCTTTATTTATTTATTTATTTATTTATTTATTTATTTATTGGGGGGTTTATAAACAGTTTTTCCAATTTTCCTTTCATTCACTACTAATCCCTATATTTGCATCCTTTAATGTGGCAAAATATAGTGTTGTAGATCAGATCAGTTTTTCCTTGTTAATATACCAAAGATCATTTATGAATTCTGTAAATTATGGTAAATATTGGTTTATCACTCCTCATGTTTAACTTTTTTTTATTCAAAAGTGAGGGGGAAAAACAATATAAATACAAATTACTGACACTGTGAAAGACAATGAAAGAGAAGGAAAGGGAAGAAAAATCTTCATTTGACCCTCTAACTCTAGCACTCTCTATTCTAACTCTATTTTATGTATGGTTTCTTTTTTTTTTCTTTTTTTCTTTTTTTTATAAGAAAAACACCCGACCCTCTAAACACTAGCATTCTCTATTCTATTTCTATTCTTTTCACTTGTTTTATATTTATTTTAAAAAAGAGCCTCTAGCACTAGAGTTCTCTATTTTTTTTTTCTATTCTGTCTACTTGTTTTCTTTTTATTTATTATATATAAATGAAAAACCCCTGTGTACTGCGTTAAGCTGAGACGTCTCACAGCACTTGCATATCATTGCTCTTTTGTTGATTTTGATTGCTTTTATTGTCCTCATTTGTAAGTCTCTTTGGATAAAAGCATCTGCTAAATGACTAAATGTAAAAAGACAACAAATTTAAAGGCAGTAGAATTTAAATATGATATGAAAAGCTGTGTAAATTATATGTGTCATATGTAGTGTTGTCAAACGATTAATCGCAATTAATCGCATCCAAAATAAAAGTTTTTGTATACATAATATATGTGTGTGTACTGTGTATATTTATTATTGTATAAATACTAGGGCTGTCAATCGATTGAAATATTCAATCACGATTAATCACATGATTGTTATGAGTTAACTCACGATTAATCGCAACTTAATCGCACATTTTTATTTGTTCTAAATGTACCTTAAATTAATACTTTTCAAGTTTTTAACACTCTAATCAACATGGACATGGACAAATATGGATGCTTTATGCAAATGTATGTTTATTATTATTGAAACCATAGTCAACATAGAGCATGAAGAGTAGACATGTTTCAAAGGTCATCGATGTTTTTCAAAGAACTTGTTCATGTCTATTAGACACATGAAAAAAGAAATACCACTCACAATTTCTTTGCACTGAGCAATTTACTTAAACAAACCTGTTTACATTTTTGCACGACAGGGCAGCTCTTCTTCTGAACATGCAAAATGTACATTTATTATTAGATTTGTTTGCCTCTGATGCAGCTAAATTCTCAATAAAACTGTTTTCATTTATATATTTTTCTGTTTCTGTTGTCAGACAATGGAATGAATATGAAATAGTGACTGAAACGCGACTCATTAAGTCTACATAACCAGCTCTCCCTTCCTAGACGTTAATCTGCACAAAAATCCTGATAATGGACCCGTCGTCTGATGAAATCAAATACACATAAGATAAAGACAATAGCTATACTGTGATTTCGGCAATACTTGCATGTAAAATTAGAGAAGCAACATAATATCTGTGTTTAACTGAAAGCGCTGCTCCTCTCCGCCGCTCACTGAACAGAAACTAAGCAGACACAGAGAGAGAGACCTCGGCGATTCTCAGAAACTAATAATAATATAATAAATAAGGGTTGGGCACTTTTTTGAGGGGAAAAAAAGTCGCTAAAGGGGTCTGCAATGCCGCTAAGTTGGCAACACTGTGCATCTCCATTTCTCCAACTACGGGTTAGGCCACGGGTTAAACAGAAAATGCACGCTGTGTTAATCGCGCGTTAATAAAATTAGTGCCGTTAAAATGAATTTGCGTTAACGCGTTATTAACGCCTTAACTTTGACAGCCCTAATAAATGCACAAACATACAGTATATATTTTGAAAATATTTACATGTATTTGCATGTATATATTTATATTCATATAATTTATATATAAATATATTTAATATATAAACATAAAAAAAATTCTTGAATATATATATACGTGCAAGTGTGTGTATTTATATTAAACAAAAAAGATTATTTTGGATGCGATTAATCGCAATTAATCGTCTGACAGCAATAGTCATTTGTGTTACATAAAGGGACACACAGTGCTCATCATGAGTGGCATTGGAAAAAGAGATCAGGCTTGTGTGAAGGAATCAATCTTCTGTGCGATTGCAGTTACATTTACATTTATTCATTTTGCAGACGCTTCTATCCAAAGCGACTTACAATTGGGGAATACATCAAGCGATTCATTCTAAAGAGGCAAACAGACGCAGGAAGTGCTCGTAATACCAAGTTTCATCATTGTTCAAATAAGTACAAGCTAGAAAGAGAAGGAATAAATAAAGAGAGAGACTTTTTTTTTATATTTAGGATGAAGTCAAATAGTGTCGAAAGAGACCGTATTTGACAGTTTTCAGCTGTTGCTTGAAAATTGTCAGGGATTCAGCATTCCGGATAGGGGTGGGAAGATCATTCCACCAGCCAGGAGCAGTGAATGAGAATGTTCTGGAGAGTGATTTTGAGCCTCTCTGTGATGGTACCACGAGGCGTCGCTCACTAGCAGATCTCAGACTTCTGAAGGGGGTGTAGATTCGTAATAGTGAGTGGAAGTAGGTGGGTGCTGAGCCTGTGGTTGTTCTATATGCAAGCATCAATGTCTTGAACTTGATGCAAGCTGCAACTGGTAGCCAGTGCAAGGAGATAAAGAGAGGTGTAACATGGGCTCTTTTGGGCTCGTTGAAGACCAGACGTGCCGCTGCATTCTGAATCATTTGTAGAGGTTTGATTGTGTTTGATGGAAGGCCAGCCAGAAGAGCATTGCAGTAGTCCAGCCTAGAAATGACAAGGGCCCGGAAAAGAAGTTGTGCAGCATGCTCCTTTAGAAAGGGCCTGATCTTTCTGATGCTGTGCAATGCAAACCTGCAAGATCGAGCGGTCTTTGTGGTCTTTGAAGGTCAGCTGGTCATCAAAGATTACACCAAAGTTTTCTGACTGAAGTTGATGGTAATTGTAGAATAACCTAGCTGGATGGTGAAATCACGCTGTAGAGATGGAGTGGCAGGGAAAACAAGAAGCTCAGTCTTTGCCAGGTTGAGCTGTAGGTGATGTTCTTTCATCCATGCCGAGATGTCCGCCAGGCAGCCTGAGATCCGTGCAGCTACCGTTGGATCATCTGGTTGAAAAGAGAGATAGAGCTGTGTGTCGTCACAGTAGCAATGGTAGGAAAAGCCATGTGCCTGTATGATGGGACCCAGTGATGTGGTGTATGTGGAGAAGAGGAGGGGTCCAAGAACTGATCCCTTAGGAACCCCAGTGACCACTTGATGTGCTTTGGATACCCTCCCTCCCCAGGCCACCCTGAACAACCTACCAGTGAGATAGGATTGAAACCAGTGAAGTGGAATCCCAGTGATGCCCAGAGATGAGAGGGTGGACAGGAGGATCTGATGATTCACAGTGTCAAAAGCAGCAGATAGATCCAGCAGAATAAGAACTGTTGATTTGGAATCAGCTTTTGCAATCCACAGGGCTTCAGTGACTGACAGTAGCGCAGTCTCAGTTGAATGGCCACTCCTGAAATCGGATAACCAGGGGTTAGAAGGGGCAGCACGTGCTGGACTGGAGGAGAGAGGACATATATTGTGTAGACAAGAAGTTAAAGTAGAGCATAAAGTGTCAATTGCTGCATTCACATCTAGAGAAGAGAAATGGGTTGTTGAGGGAAGAGAGGAGGACACTACTGAGGAAAGATGGGAGGGTGGAAGGGAGCGTAGGTTTCGTCTAAAAGTAACCGGTAGAGGGGGTGGTGGCACACAGGTAGAAAGATGCAGGTTAAATGTAATGAAAAAATGGTCAGAGATACATAGGGGTTTTACCAAAATGTTGTCTGCAATACAATTGTGGTTAATTTCTCCAGGTTTGCATGTGCTAACGATCATTTATTGAGAGTATAGTTGAGTAGGGTGTGTTTGTGACTGAGATGATCAGAGAATCTGAGCCCTGAACACAGTGAGTGTGCTTGTTAGGGAAGGCTATAGCTCATTTCCCACTCGCCGCTAATTCACATCCACTAAGTGGAAATGGAATGGATTCACATCTAAGATGGGGAAAAAAAAAAAAAAAAAAAAAAATTCCAGGCTAAAAATATCAGTGCAAATTAATCCAAATCATACTTTCACATTTTAAAGAATTCACCCATTCACAGAATCCACACAATACTGCCTGAGAGCTTATTGTGTCCTTTACTTATCATGCTAATAGCCCTTACACCCCCACATTTCAGAAATTTATCACCTGTCCCTCAAGCAGGTATTTGAGTAAACAAACAAAGCGCAGAAAAAGCAACAGGGCATTTTATAAATGTAAGATTCAAATAGTTTAAAATTTTGCTAAACATATACTTTAAAATTCTGAAAGAAGTAATTTATTCTTCAACTTGAACTTATTTAATAATTATAAAATCATGATTGAATCTCAAAATGGTAACAAAAAAGACATTTAAAACTTGTGAATGATCAAAAAGAGTATGTTTATAGTAGTATTTTTTTTTTTTCCACATGGAACAAGTGAGAAGCACAATTCATTCATGTAATATGCAAGGTGCACAGGCAAATTTTGCTATTCCTTTAACCCAATGTTGTAAAATTACAACACTGACATGACAAGCTCAAAACCTAAAATGATCAATGCATTCAACAATACCGTAATATCTACATGATCTAGTCAAATTACTAATCACAGAAAAAAAATATTTTAGGCATTTTACTTACTTGAATGGAGATTTATCCAGTCCAGTAAAACAAGATGATGTGCTTCAGGGGAAGTTCACAGGTTGTGTGAGTTTATGTCCAGGTAAACAAGCCTATTTTTACAATCTAGCATCCAATAGCATTGCAAAGCTAAACAATAGGACCTATTGTGTAAATACAGAGTTCTGGCATGAAACTCTAGTTGGTGGAGTCCGATAGGTCTAACTCAATCTGACCTAATGACATCATTATCACATGGCACAGCTGATTGGTTCTCTCCTGTATCAGTAGCCAATGAGCTTGCTGCTCAACATTCAAATATATGACTAGTGCTCGCTGTAGCAGTTTGTAGCGTGCTTCAGAAACCCTCCACCTTCCCCAGCTCCACCTGTATAGATCTGCTACGAGATGATTCATGTATGCTATATAGGGTTATTTCATGTATGTTATATTTGCAGCAGCAGTATTTCTTACATGCTCACAGCAGCTTGTTGTGGATGTATTGGCAGTAAGTAGTCTCGGTTCTTGCTCTGCCGCAGCAGCAGTGTAGCAGATCTATTCCGCCAAGACCAAATACATTAACATTGTCATGTACATTATCATGCCAATTCCTCCGAGAGTTGTCATGACAGAAATATGTTTCCATCCAAAGATTCGAATTTAACATATGCGCAAAACTGGAATATTGCATAAAACATTTGTGAATAAAGCACCGTTTCCATCAAACGAGTTGAAGAGAACAAAATCATCACTTCCTGATAAACTGCCACTAAATATCACTAAGAAAAGTAGGAGAAGCCACTGAATATAATAATTTTCATATATAATAAATTACTTGCGCCTCAGAGTGAGCTGACGAAACACAATAAATGCGGTCATTGCTTTCGGAGGCAGTTGCTGCTGTTTGGGAATGCAATCGTCTAACACAATTATACAGAAATTCTTTGACGACAGACTCAGGCATTTCAGACTCAGGCATTTCAGAATGACCCTAACAACATATAGATGCTGTGAACGAGATAGGTCCGCTGCTAGTCAAGTTATCCCGTCTCGTAGCGCAAAGTCACATGACTTTTTCGATGCGCATGGAGGAATTTATTTGGTAAATGTCTTTCCATCGTAGTTGTTTTTTTTTTTTTTTTTTCTTATTGGATAAAACATTTATCCTACTCAAATGTGCGCATAAGTTTTTTTTTTTTTTTTTTTTTTATGCGCATTTTTAGAATTTATGCACATCTTGGCGTTTCCATCCAGTGTTTTTTTTTTTTTTATGCGATATGCCAAAATGTGCATAAAAACAGGTGGTTGGAAACATAGCTAATGTGGTCTTAGAGGAAAAAAACAACAACATGAGCAGCTTTATTTTAGACAAGCTAATACTGATGTTGTAATATTACAACAATGGGCCTTACAGGGTTAAATTTGTTTAGGAGTTTATAATAAATGTTGTTTATATGAATGCCACTATAATTTGTTTATTTTCCACTTTTATTTTTCATTCTTGTTCTATATACAGTTAACATTAAAGTGCTTCTGTGGATTGAGCGGGACTAAAATACATGTATAGTGTTTAAAATGTTTGTAAATGTTTGGCTTTATTTAGTGGTAATTTACGTAATTTTAAAATATAATAATGAAATGTGACTTACACTGATGCAAATTATCAGTGTTTCTCTTAGCAATGCAGTTTTGACCAGGTGTGGTTTATATTCATGTGACTTGTTTTCCAGAAAATATGATAATTCAGCATTTTTATGGTGATTAGTTTTTTCCTGCAGCACTGTTGTAAAAGTTCAGTGCTGGTGTACTGATCTGCTGTTTGTGTCTGTGTTTCAGCCCAGAGACGGTGAACAGCACAGGACTGATCCTGAATCAGCGGCTGTGAGTCTGTTTGCGGAGCAGGTGAAGAGCTTCATTAACACTGATCCCACTGAGATTCACTCAGACACACACAATCTGCTGTTCTTTCTCAATCATATTTAGATGTCAGTCTGAGGTAGGGACAGTAATACACTAACCAGGTGAGATTGGAAGTTTCTCAGAAGTGGTTAATGGTTGGTTAACTGTAGGACATTTTTTTGTACTAAGCTGTAAATCTGAAAAGTTTTCCCAGACACACATTTGACTCCACACTCTCTTTTTTCTGAGATCATATATTTGAGCTCAGTATTTGATGTCAGTGTATGTGTTGATGTATTTGCTGATGCCAGGCCCTGTTCTACGGGGGTGCTAGATCTTAGATGCTCAAATGAAATCAATAGCACCCTCAGTTAAAGCTGTAATAGCATTTCATTGCAGATTTGGCAAACTATCCAGTGTGTTATGATTTGCGCTCTAGGAGATCAGTTTCTATTTATTTGCAGCGTTGAGCAATGTTAATCACAGACATATCTGCTTGTTTCTGCTCATTTTATATTTTCTGCTTATTAGCAGTTAGAATTACCTTTTGAGTTAGAAGCATTGAGAATTTAATTGATTACCACAGGGGTGTCAAACCCCTTCCTGGAGGGCCGGAGCCCTGCAGAGTTTAGATGCAACCCTAATTAAACACACCTGGTCCAGCTAATCAAGTCCTTCAGGCTTATTTGAAAACTACATGGTTTGTGTGTTGGAGCAGGGTTCAACTGCGGCCCTCCAGGAACTGAGTTTGACACCCCTGGATTACCACATAATCTGAGTGACAGCTTTTTAAGTGATTATAAAGGAAGCGTTATTTGCACCATAGCAATGGACGGCACAAATAATATATATATATATTATTATGAGGCCTGGCTGATGCACTGAGCCGGTCAGGGTTTGTTTGGTGCTGATGCTGTGCTGATGTCCAGCAGAGCCGGAGAGCCCAGTGCACTCTTCCCAGAGACCAGCCTCGAGACGCACGGCACGACGGGGTAAAACACACCGGCCGCTCATGTCACGCATGTAACGTAAAGCATCCTGACTGATGATGATGATGATGATGATGATGTGAAACTCTGGCGTTCAGCTGGCAGGTAAACTGGAGTCGCTGGAGGCTCATCTGGTCAATCTGAACAATATAGCGGTGAGGATTCCTCATGTTCAGTCTCGTCTGGGGTCAGGGAGCAACTCCAGTCCGTGTACTCCAGCGCTGCAGAGAGCGGCCAAACCGCCGGTATGACCCGATCACGTCTCTGCTTTTCTCTGCTCTGATGCAGAGGAGATCTTCTACTGTAGGATGAACAGTGCTGGGGAGTAACTAGTTACATGGAACCAAGTTACGCAATTTAATTACAAAAGAAATGTAATTGTAATCTGTTACAATTACTTAGAAAATGTGTAATTAAATTAGTTACTTATGAAAATGGTAACAATTATAAGGGGGTTATATCTAATATTTTTCACACACATCCACATACAAACTTAATTGACTTCTTTGATGAATTGCAGTGACTGCTCTAAAATATGAGACACCAATGTTTCAGCAGTTTAGGACACATGCTTATTCCATAGCTGTTTTATTTCCTATTTGGGTTTATGTATGCTTTATTTATTTATTTAATTAACTGTTTTTTTTCTAAGCCATTGTTAGATGCCAGTGTTTCCTGTCATAAAAATTTAATTTCAGAAACATCATAGCAACTAAACTATTTTTTTAAATCTGTATTCAACCTCAGAATGATCTCAAAGTAAGTCTGATTTTGTGCTGGCTGTGCTTTTAAAATTAAATGATTATAATCTTAATTCAAGTGATGAAGGATTTCGAAAATGACAGTAATCTGTGTTGAATACTACTGTAAGCCTCCCTTAACCCTGCCTGCTTTACATATTTGACAGTGATTAACAATGATGAAATTTAGAAAAGTAATCAGTTGCAATACTTTAATAAAGTAATTGAAATAGTTACACTACTTATTACATTTTAGATAGGGTAGCTTGTAATCTGTAACCTTCCCAACACTGAGGATGAGTATAAGTATTCCTAAGAAGAAGAGACCTTTACAGCTTTACAGAGGCCAGACTCTTACATTATTCCAGCTATAATGACATAAAACAAGCATGTAGGATCCAGCGTTGCCTACTGAATGTGTGTGTGTTGAGCTGTGTGACTGTGTGATTTCAGAGCATGAGCGTGTGTCCCGGTCGAGAGCTTCAGCACAGCAGCTCCATGACGGACGTCTCGTCCGCTCCTCTGTCTCCAGCTCTCGATGAAGTCTTCTTCAGCCCTGACGAGCAGCCGCCCAAGGTCTGTCACCGAAAACCTGATCTTGAGCCTTCTGTTCACACTCAGAGACTCTACTCTGTCATAAGACACTGTTGATTACAACATTCCTTCATGTTACAGTATTCAGAGAAAATATCAGAGTCATCCACAGCTGAGAAAAACTAAGTCATGACTGAGTGTTTTGCTGCGTCAGAATCATCTGTATATGTGGCAGCTGCTAAAGTGCGGTCGAAACAGCTTCCTCTCCCCAAGGGAGGTGCCTTCCTTCCTTCCTCTAATATGACACACACATTCACAACAGATGAACGGTTAGCACACAGAAATAAATGGGAGGATGCCACAGAAACCCTGAATGTAGGTCAAAGTTGTTGAATGAAGAGAACTGGGGGAGAATAGATTGCAAATGCCAAGAAATAATAGGGCTGGAAAACTAAATTCAAATCTTGTATCTAAATATTATCAATATTCGAATTATATTTGAATTTAAAAGGCATAATTTCAATTAGAGGGGAAAATCTTTTGGCTTCTCTCCTGAGGCCACAAGAGGGCGCATTGATCAAAATATTACTAATGCTCGTTTCTTCAAAGCAATAAAATAACACGACTATCTTTGAAAAAAGCACATAATGTTTAAAATAATGTTTATAAACCATATATAATTAAGTTGCTTAAACAATTAGAAACAAAACTGCATCATGCATGTATGTATAGTTTAATACAAAGGACTGAAAACCAGTCACAAAGAGTACTTTTTCTATTTAAAAACATGAGATGCAGTGCGATGGGGAAACCGCCATAAAGTCTCGAGACGTGTTTTTTCAAAGTTGAACGTACATTAATTTTACATGATTTCTAAACGTGTCTCTCTTGTGTGAGACACGAGTGAAACGGTGATAGATGTCCCTCTAGAAAATGTGATAAATATGCGTTCTGTGTGAACGGCTTGGTTTCAGTTTTGATGTAAACATCTTCTCCGCATTGATGTTCTCTTTTTCTGCAATATTTTGAATGAACAACGCAGCAGCGCCGCATCCAGTGGCTTCAACTGGATAGACTAAAAAAAGCATTAAAATGCAGTGACACTTACATCATCGCATCTCGTGCACCACTGATAAAGCTGCCTGACGCACGCCTAACATTCAAATGCAACGTTTTTACATTCAAATCTGAATTTTTATTTTAAATTCGACGAACATTCAAATTTATTTATTTTTTGACAGCCCTAATAAATAAGCCATGCATACACAAACACACACATGTAAAAAGTGTGACAAGAATGAATGATAATCTCTTGATTTTTACAAACATTGTCTCAAGATTCCAGAGCGCACAACGTCGAAGTTCAAAGATGCGGTGAGTCCTCACAGATACGGGTCCAGGTGAGCCGATCGCTGCTTGTGCTGTTTGAATGTTGAGTTACTCCTCTCATGATCCTCAGGTGAGAAGCTCAGTGTGTTTGTTTCCTCGTGTTCAGTGGCGATGGTCCGTCTGCGGTGAAGATGTCCTTCAGCTCCAGCTCCAGCTGCAGCAGCTCACAGTCAGGTCTGAGATCCCTCAGAATCAGCTCAGGTATTCAGATGTGAGTTTGTGCGCCGTCATGCAGACGCTCTTGTTTGTGCAGGTCACTGTGTGCTGGACAGTCCAGCTCATCCCAACAGAAACGCTCAGACCTCACCGCAGAACCAGGTAGATCTGATCATGAAGCAGCTGATTTCTCCTTTGCTTTTACCTGTTTATTTTCAATATCAAATATACAGTCAAACCAAAAATTAATCAGACACCAGATATAATTTTTGATTTTTTGTTTTTGTTGTGTTTTTTTACTAGTGGGTGCAGGACATTCATTTATGTAAGTGAGGATAACAAAATAAAGCAAATCGTGATATATTGTATCCAAAAATTCTTCATACAGTGGATTACCAGTAAAACACTTTGACCTGAGCATGTTTTGCTTAAGTGTTTTTCTTATTGGTTGAGCTAAATTGGTATTATCTAATTGTGTTCTTAAATTTAACAGCTGACTCAACAGAATTCATTTCATATCTTTCTATCAAAGTTATCTGACATTATCAAGATGAATTTGTTCTGACACAGTTTAACTCTGAGTTCTTCTCATTTTATTAACATTTTCTCAGCTATAGCGAATAAACTGTGATATAATGTGAGAAACGTTGAAGGTGTCTGAATAGGTTTTGCTTTGACTGTAGTAACCGAGTGCTGGCCTTTAATCTCAAGCTGTTTTCCTCTTTAAGGGTTTGGGAATGAAGTCTCCGTTCAGTCCGTTAATGAAGCTTGCGGAATATTCTTCCTCCAGTGATGAAGATGACGAGAGGACCAGGTAATTTCTCCTCCTCCTGAAGTTAATCACACACGGTTAACGACAGTAAGTGCTGATTGACAGCGTTGTGGATTTTGTGGTTGCTTAAAATATACCCTAGTAAAAAAGTACAATATTTAAAATACATTTTTTTCATACTAAGTATAGTTCAAATCTATTAACATATTTACTGACAGATAACTCAAGACCTACTGATATAAAAATTAATGAAACTTTATTTGGAGTATTACTTCTGCACAATGCACATTTCTGATTAATAAGCCTAAAATGTCATACAATGTGTTTTAATGTCACTTTTGATGAGGATTGTATGATCTTTGAATAATATCGCCCTTTAAATGCAAGATATTTCAAGTGTATCTAAAGTAATACTGTGCAATAGCACAATTAAATATACTAAGTATGCTTTTAGTTGGACTTCAGCACTGCTTCCACACAATTAAAGTGCATTAAGCACAAAATCAGTTGTTTGACTTGAAGTATACCAGTTTAGTATACTAAAAGTACAATTGTAGGGCATTTTATTAAGTACATAAATATGAAAATGTATTTGTAATATACTTAGCATGAAATAAATATATTTCAAATACACTGAAGTATATTTATTTTTCACTGGGGTAATATACCTGTTTTTAATTAGTTTTGCGAGTAGTTCATGCTGAGTTGATC